>WBNM01034119.1:7746-20399 GCA_013399055.1 Ramphastos sulfuratus
AATGGAATAAGAAATGATGTATGGAGAGAATTTTTAGACAGGTTTGGTGCTGTTAAGATCTGTGAGTTTTATGGTGCTACTGAAGGAAACATTTGTTTCATGAACCACACAGGAAAAATTGGATCTGTTGGCCGCACCAATTTCTTTTATAAGGTGACTTTATTTACATTGTATTTTCTAAAGGGAAATTCTGAAGGTACATAATTTCTCAGTTGACCATAGAATATGAGGCTGCAGTCATGAGTTCAAAGTAAATTTGGTAAGTTAGTTATAGTGAGTTTAACTGATCCTATGTAGAGCGTTTGTTGCTCAAGCGTTGCAGATAGTGCTTGGCACCCAACCCAGTACCAGTTCACAGGAGGCAAAAAGGCCTTGCCTCTTCTGATGGTTTTGAGTAGGTTCCGAGTAGCATTTCAAATCTCTGCTATATTAAAGAACAAAAGAGGAAACTGGATTTAATAGCCAAGAACTCATAATCTATGAAATAAACATGTGTCCTGTTCAGAGTGTTCTTCAGATTATATTTAGATCTGTTTTTAAATAATATATTTGTATTGCATGTTACTATGTAAATGTTTGACAAAACCAGGAGTTAGTAGAATTAAAAGAAAGTAATATATAAGTGCATATAACTTCAGGAGGTATTTTATACCTGGGTGTGTTTAAATATAAATAACACAATTAAAAATCTAGTCTATATCATTATTCAGAAATTTCAAAGACAATGTGGTGTAAGTATAATCAGTGTTGAGTATTGTGACAGACAATACTTGCCAGGGGTGTTAATTTAATAGTTTTATGTCCCTTTAGCTACTAAGTCTGCTATATTTATTTGATTGTTCTAGCTTACTAAAACTAGAAAAGGCGTATCTTTTTGTATGCCTTACTCAATAGTTTCTGTTCTGTATTTCATCAGCTTTGACAATGGCAGTTTTATGTCTTGGGGAAGAGAAACACATATTATTTATATCATGCATGGTGGCTTTTCCTTCATCCTTCTGAGTAAAGGAAGAATATATTTCAGCTTGAAATTTGTGGATTTTTTCCTTTTGAGTTTCATTATTACCATGCCTTAAGTGGTTTGAGAGGTCAGTATGCAACACGTGTCCAATAAAATATTATTTAGCAAGGCTTTCTAGCAAAGATATTAGGTATTAAATATTACATTGTCATTTACACCAATTTTTACTCTTCTTGAAATAAACAGGACTATACACATTGCCCCAAAGTGGCAAATTAACTGAGATACTTGGGTATACTGAGATACCTCTGTATGTGTGTGAATACTGCTGACTCAAGTACTATTTGTGCTCCTAAAAAGAACTGGTAAGAAAATGTCCTCCAAAAAAAATATTTTTTTCAGATAATAATATAAAAATTTTGTTTGCAAATACATCAGAGGTACCTTCTGATGAGAGGCAAATAGGTTTATAGGTAGCATATGTTCCAGGGTCTACAACTGCAATACAGGATCACCACATTACAATCTCCACAGACTACTTTTTAACTTCAGGCCAGAAGAATTCTTCACATCTGGAACAGGAGCTCAGACTGCAGGGAGGAACCTGGAAGCCTTCAGAAAAACACCACAAGAGCTAGTGTGTTTTTCAGAAACTGTTGAGAGCTCAGAAATTTAAGCAAACTCACTCTACTGATTCTCTGTTCTGCATGACTGGTGCACTGTAATATGGACTGTGGACATTTGGTACTGATGGCTATCTCTAGAAGAGTACAGATCCAGTAAGGAAATCAGGAATCTGGAATGTAGGCGGTAATAGGTGAACCAGAAACCTTAGAGTTCGTGTTGATATTAATTTCAGACTTTTCTAAGTCACATGCTTCTTCCTTTTATCTATCTATTTATCTATCTATTTACTTACTTACTTAATTAATGAAATTTTACATTTGTTCCAAACGAATTAATTTGCTTTCAGTATTTTAGAACTTTTGACAGAGTTTTGTTATAAGTATTAGTCTTCTGTAATTACCGTGTAAAAGTTACAACAGATACAGGATTAGGCTTGAAATTACCTATTTATTGATTTAATTATCTGGATTTTTAATCAAGTAGTGTGTGGGGTTGCTTGTATTGCAAGTGGAACTCAGTATGTCGTGATCTGCTGTTTGTGTTTCCAAAATGTACGGTTAATATTCTGGAGTTTTTTGCACATGAAAAAGGAAAAAAAAATATAATTTTTAATGATTGAACTTAAAATCTGAGCCTAATGACTGCAGAGTAGGAGTAAAAATAGCTTGTGCAAACTGCAGTTAAAAAACAAAAGTGGTTGTAACTGAATACTTGATACCATTAGACATCTTTTCTATAGTTTATATACAGCTGTAACTGTTATAGTCTACGGAAACATCAGTATAGTCTGCTAAAATAATCCTGGATTGTCCCCTTGGTTATTAAGTATGAATATGGAAAGACCATAAGATATTTTATAGACTGGAAAAAGGCATTCATTCCATTTGGCTTGGCTTGAAATCAATTTTGTTGTGTCTTTTTCAATACTCTTTTTTTTTTCCTAGAAACAAATCTATAGCAAATCTTCAGTCATTTCCACAGTTTCTGTTATAAGAAAAGTAATTAAGTACATTATATGTGAGCTAGCTCAGTAACTGGCTATCACTATTCCCCAGGGTGCCTCAGGTGTGTTTGCTCCCAGCCCTTCCCCCAGTGTATGTACATTTGACATTCTATGACTGTAGAGTTGCAAAGAAGAAGGAAAGTTATAGCTGAAAACCAGATTCAGTGCAGAGGAAAACCACCTCGCCTTGGCTATATGGGAATGGTATGTCTAGCCAGGTCAGTGGGTGGATTGTTTAATTCATTTTATGTGGAAATAGAATGGCCCCAAATGTCTTACAAATCAAGGAGGTTTCAGAGACTACTCCAAAGCTCCATCAGCAGCTTTTTCATTATAATAGCCAACCAGTAAACTATGAATACCAAGTCACCACTAAACCATATGCCTGTCCCTCATTGCCACATCTATACATCTTTTAAATACCTCCAGCAATGATGAGTTTGTCACTTCCCCAGGCAGCCTATTCCAGTGCCTCAGAAGCCCTGCAGTAAAGAAATTTTTCCTGATCTGCAATCTATACCTCCCTTGGCACAATTTGAGAGTATTTCCTCTTACTGCTTGGGAGTCCAGTCTGCACATAGCTACAGCCTCCTTTCAGGTAGTTGTAGAGAGCCATGAAGACTTTCCTCTGCCTCCCTTTTGTAGACTAAACAACCCCAGCTCCTTCAGCTGCTTCTCATAAGATTGCTCACCAGCTTCACTTCACTTCCTTGTTCTTCTTTGGTAACTTCAATGTCCTTATATAGCCCAAAACTGAACACAGTGTTCACTGGCCTCACCAGTCTCCAGTAGAGGAGAACTATCACTTCCCTTCTGCCGCGGAAGGGGTATTTAACTACTGCGAGACGATAATTTTAAAATATTAATATATAGTTTATTAATATTAAATATTCAGAACTTGCATCACCCCAATCACCATTTAATAANCCCAAAACAGGAGGGAGAGCAGAAAAACATGCCTGGGCAAGCCAGGACATGTACAAGCCTAATTTGGCCTGTTTAGGCCTACCACGACACCTTCTTGCCAGCCACACTATTTTGCTAGGCTTCTAAATGAGTAATCTTCATGCTTGCCCTGTTCCAAGCTCTTTTTCTGTGGTCTTTTGATCATAGTGGAAGTACAACTGCCAGCACTAGTAGTTCTCAGTAGCTACAAAATGGATCCTGCTCTAAGACATTAGTGCAGCTGCTCCAGTAAAAGAGATTAATCAGCAAATTAACAACTTGGCTTTGCTATCTGATGTTGCTCACGGTGCGAGCAAATTTCAGATGCCGTTGGCCTTCTTGGACACCTGAGCACACTGCTGGCTCATATTCAGCTGGCTGTCAACCAACATCCCCAGGTTCTCTTCCTCTGGGCAGACTGAGCAGGCAGTCTTCCTCAGACCTGTACAGTCGCATGGGATTGTTTTGACCTAAATGCAGGACTCAGCACTTGTTGAGTGTCATGCAGTAGGCCTGGGTCCACTGACCCACTCCAGCCAGATCCTTTTGTAGATCCTCCCTGCCCTCAGGCAAACAACACTTCAGCCCAGTTAACTGTATTTCTGTAAACTTACTGACAGTGTTCTCAATTCCCTCACCCAGATCACTGATAAAGATATAGAGAACTGACCCCAATACTAGCTGTGGGAAACAGCACTCATGACTATCTGCCATCTAGATTTAACTCTATTCACCACCGCTCTTTGGGCCTGGCTATCCAACTAGATTTTTACCCAGCAAAGCATCCACCTATCCAAGCCACGTGCAGCCAGTTTCTCCAGGAGAATGGTATGGGAGACAGCTTTACTGAAGTTCAGGTAGACAAAATCCACAGCCTTCCTCTCATCCACTAAGTAGATCCACTTGTTGTAGAAGGAGATCAAGTTCAGCAAGCAGGACCTGCCTCTCATAACCTCTCCTGTCTCCAACATCATGCTGACAGACCTATAGTTCCCTGGATCCTCCTCCCAGCCCTTCTTGTAGATAGGCATCACCTTTGCTAACCTTCAGTTGGCTGGGATCTGCTTGGCTAGCTGCAATTGCTGAAAAATCATGGAAAGTGGCTTGATGAGCACTTCCTCCAGCTCTGTCAGAATCCTAGGTCTATGGTGTCAGATGGGAACCAGCCAATATGCATCCAAATGGTATACTAGGTGCCTAGGACTTGAGCTCCAGCCAAAGCTGTCTGTTCAGCCAGGATGATCTTCTTCCCTGCCAGCTTGTCTTACAGTACATGGGAATGGCTTGCCTCTACACCCTAAAGATTTATTTCTTGAAGAGCGTGCAGCCTTCTTGGACTCCTTTGCCCTTCAAGACTGCCTGCCAACGGACTCTGTCAACCAGTCTCCTAGACAGGTCAAAGTCTGGAAGTCCAAAGTAGCAGTCCAAATTGGTGCAGACCCTTCTCTTTACATCCCCAAGATTTGAAAACTCTATCATTTTATGATCACTATGTCCATGATGGGCCCCAGCTTTCACATCATCAGAAGTCCTTCTCTGTTCACAAACAAGTCCAGCAAGGTGACTTCACTAGTTGGCTCTCTTCGCAGCTGTGTCAGGAAGTTGTTTTCTACACACTCCAGGAATCTCCCAGTTTCCACTGTATTTTATTTCTACATTCTCTCTCTCTGAAAGAATTTGTGTCAGTGGAATGACATGACATAATAATAATCTTAAAGTTCTTCAGTCCGTTAAAAACTGAGATCTGCTTCTGTCATCAGTGTGGTTCCTCTGAATAGCATTTTCTTCAGTCTGCTTCCTAACATTTGTTTGCAGGCACAGCTAGCTCCCTTGTATGCTAAAGCAAAGTTGACATGAAAGGCTTAGATAATAGTGCAGTTTCACAAAGTCAAAAAGAGGCTGAAAGAAATAATGTTGAAGATATCATTAGACATACATTTTAGTGATTTCCCCCCCAACTCCAACATACGTATTTAAACAAATAAGTTTGGCAACTTTTATATGTATTTTTTATTAGTTTTGGGCTTTTTAAAATGCATTTTATGGGTACCTTATGAAGTATAGCTGTTGTGTTTGTTTTACTTCTGTCTGAATGACATCTGCTGGACATCTAGCATTATGTAGGAGAGCTGCTTTATATCTGATTTTCTTACTCATGGATGTTGTGGAAGGGGCAACTATCACTCGCTGGAAAGCTGAGAATGGCACAACAGCCATCCAGTTCTTTTTTTTATTTGCTTGTTTGTTTCTTCAAAGAAATGCTACCGCAACTTTTCAAGTATTATTCGTGACACATGGGACAATATGAGGAGATACCCTTGAGCTACTCTCTAGGGATTTTCTAAGCACCTGTTTCTTTCTTTAACTGGGAGTGGAAGGAAAGAAAACTGCGAAAGGGAAAAAGAGACTCGTGTGTTCATATATGTGATACAGTAATTGAAAAGGAAGAAGCTTCCCCTCTTTCTGCTGGAATAATTGCACAGTTGGGATGAAGTAAAGAAAGCATGAAACCCCATACCTACAGATATAGAAACTATAGCAGAAATAATAGAAGCGAGATTCAAAGTACAATATTTTTAGCAGGGAAAATGAAAAGAAATAGACAGGCATTTCTGTTACAGGTAATGGCAGTGGCACAGTTTCTGCAGGTGAAATACAGTTATAAGTTACACTTCTGAAAGATCTCAGAATAAGCAAGCAACTTTTTTTGTCAATAACTGTCCAGGATTGGAAACAAATACTTGTAATAAATATTAAGGTTCTGCATATATATTTATTTGCATAAAAAATTTGGAAGACAGAAGTTAATAGGATGAAACAGGTGAATGTTATAGCAGTTGTTAGCTATCCAAGAAATCATTGTGTGTGAAGCTGTGCTTTTCCTTGCACTTGTCTATTTTTAAACTTTATGTAGGAAAGATTGGTTCATGTACTTGAAAGCATCACTGTGGTACCTGAGTACTTAATTGAAAACGATGCAATATAGTTACAGAACATTTCAAATTAAGATAAAATAATTATGCAACTCTTCACCCAAATCAGTTGCAGGAAAGCAAAGCAGTTTATGTTTCAGTATCTTACTTTTAACTTCAGTCAGTTTTGTAACACCATACTTAAATTATATTGCACTTCTTTATTATGAAGAGTGCAGGTGTATGTTAATGTGATTTTAAAATTGTTCCATCAGCTGCCAAGATTTTTCCAGGAGAAGATAATTATATATTGTCATTTTGACTAGTTGTTAAATTGATCACTAATATCTTGTTTATGAAAAGGGAAATCAGTATCCCAAGCTGAGCAAACTGAAGCCTTAGGATAATAACTGCAAACATACTGGTCCATGTATTACCAGGCATGTATCTGCCAATGTCTCTAAATTGTCTGGTTTGGATTCTTACCACAGTAGAAAAATTAAGTAGAAAAAAAGTCAGACTCTGTATATTGTAGAAAAAAAGTATTGGTATTTCTGGTGTCATTAAGAATTATCTTGCCCTCTCCTTCAGCTAACTCAGAGCCACATTTTCTAGAATAATCCTTACACAAGAGGATTATAAGTAGGAGGTCAGTTAGCTCTGGAGCATAAGGACTCAAGGTACATAAGCACATCACGTGCCATGAGAGTACATACGTATCATTTTGCTAATGCTCGCAGTAAGACTTTCCACCATACAGCAGGCTGAGACAGCAAGATTGAAGAGCCGAAGCTAGTTATGCAAGGGAAAAGCCCAACAAGAAGCAAGTTGCCCTTTGTAAGGAGATTTAGGCCTTGCCTTTGCAGGTTGTTTTGGGTGCCACAAGACCCCAAGAACAGTTTTCATACGGCCAGTACCATTAAATGTCATTTAAATTTCAAATACGCTTCTCTAACCCTCACTCAGGTAGGCTCTTCCAGTCTTATATGAATGTAATAACTTATTTGTAAGAAAACTAATAAAACTGCAATTCACCAAATATTTTTGAAAGTTACAAGGTTATAAATTGCTTGGCGTCAGATAAGCTGTGTAATCCCCACACAGAGTATTTTCAGTTTTAAGTGGATCTATATTTTACTTGCAGACCAGCAAAACTGGAGAAAAGGTTTCCTTGCTTTATTTTTGCTGCCACCAGATGTCACTGTGTAGATGAGTAACTGCTGACCCTTTTTTTCCTTTCTAGCTTTTTTTCCCCTTTGATTTAATCAAGTATGATTTCCTAAAAGATGAGCCAATTAGAAATAAGCATGGTTGGTGTGAGAAAGTTAAGAAAGGTAAGAGTGCATTTTAATAGGTTATAAGAGTCTGATTTTAGTATGAATACTCCCTAGAAATTTTTAAGGAGCCTTGCTATTGTGTTACTAGACTATGCCAACATCAAATATTAGTCTTTGCTCCGACAAAAGCAGTATGGTTTTTGATCAAAGACAGAACACGACTAAATATAGCAGAAGAGCTTGGGAGATTCTTGGATATATATACAAAAGAGCAATGTTCAAAAATGCTGATGTGGCATTATGTCTGACTATGTAGATAGAGACAGCAGTGTTTTTTTTAAAGGAGGTTAACACAGTGAGATGACTGCCTAAGAAATCCACACGAAAGACTGGTAGATTAGAGCAAATGTTTTTTTGTGAGACATTAAGTGTTCCTGACAAAATTAGTTGAATAGAATTATCAATATTTTGTTGTTATTTTAAAAGAAGTTGCTTGATTATAGCTGCCTTCAAATTACTCACCAAATGTCTGGTATCTCTTGATTATATCTATTTGAAAAGTGTTTATTGGAAACTAAATCACCTCTGGTTTACTGTAGAAAGGTAGCTTGCCTAGGTAATGCCTGGAAGCTGAAGTGCAAAAAACTCTTCAGTAAAGGTCAGGCAGACAGTTTTAATAGGGAGCTGAAGCAGGTTTTCCAAAGAAGTTTTCTAACAGGTTTTAATCAAGAATGGTCACTTTAAGGAAAATATGGTCCACAAAATGTGAAATTGTATAAGAAGTTACATGTAGGTATATTCAGACTCACCTATAAATGAAACACATGCTCTAAACAGACTTTTTTTTTTTTCCACAGTTACACTGGTCAGTCTAAGAAAGAGTATTATCTGTGTCTATATACTCTTAACTCATGCTGTGTATCCTCAGAGCATCATGGCTGCAGTCACACTGCTAGGCACCTATATGCTTTCACCTTAAACAGTATCAATTTATGGGAAAAAGGCAGAGCTGTTTTATGGGGAGACAGTCTTAAATTTAAAATTGTGCTTACCCTTGGGCACATTTTTATTTTTATATATTTTCATATTTATAATTCCTGTCTCTGATACAAAATAATTTGACTCTTAAGCTTTATTGCTCAGAATGTGCTTTCAAAACAGTTAGGCATTCATAGAACTATTTCACTTTCAACAAACCAATACTCTGATACTCTAGGTGTATAACAGAGTAATCTTTTCTCCATCTCTCCCTGTTTTTGGAGGGGAAAAAATATATTAAAACTTCAGCATTTTACTCCAAAAAGAAAACAATAAGGCTGTATCACATTAATAACATTCTTAAGAATTGTTCTCAGAACGTCTGAAAGGAGTCTGAGCAGGGATTTAATGCCTAGATTGAACACCTGCTTTTTATTAACACCAGATTTTCAGTAGGAACCTGCTGAAATTGAGACTTGTTACTGGAAATTCAGTAAGCTGTAGGGAGTTGGACATAATATTCTCTTGAATCTTGCACTTCAAGAGGATACTAAACCTAATAGTGAAATCATAATTGGCTGATAAAATTTCTTGGGACAAGAGTGATGAGTCATGAGGAAGGAATACAAAAGACTGGAAATTGAAGTGAACAATACTGTACTGTGTCTTTATGGTCACTCTGCATGTAGAGGTGACCAAAGGAATTGTAAAGCAGTAGAAGCAGGTACGTTTTTATTATAGGGTCTTAAGTGATGATCTTGTAAAATTGTATGCATCAAATTAATGTTAATATAAAGTAGAAAAAATGTGCAGTGATGCCTTAGGTTTACATTCTTTCAACTTCTCTGTATAGGTGAGGCTGGTCTTCTCATTTCCAAAGTCAATTCAAAGAACCCCTTCTTTGGTTATGCTGGCAATAAGAGACACACAGAAAAGAAATTACTCCATGAGGTATTTAAGAAGGGAGACATTTATTTTAATACTGGAGATCTAATGGTTCAAGACCATGAGAACTTTCTTTATTTTTGGGACAGGCTTGGAGATACCTTCAGGTATAATAATTATTTCTATTCATATCTTGTTCATTAAAAAACATGGATATGTGCAAGAGTATAATACTGTTCTGTTTGTTTTCAACCAGAAGTGTTTGCTTTATTACTATTGTGATGTAGTTACTAATGATCTTAAAGTGGATGATAGGGGCTTCATTTTGAAAAAGTGTTTCTCTGGAGCTGAATAGCTCATTTCCAGAGAGTTTTGTAGGAATTAACTGCTCTTTGTACAGTCCTACCTATGAGCATGAGAGCTAAGCGATGGTTTTGCTGGGAGCAAGGAAGCTGTATACTGAAGTGGAGAAAAATCTATCAAATGATAAGGATTGCTTACAGCTGATACATTTATATAAATTCTTTACACTTTATAGTGACATCTAATGTGCAGTACCATTTGTATTGCAAGCATTGTCTTCTGGAATCAGATCAATGCACGGCTGTGACAAGTGAAAACAAATTTCAGGTGGTGTTAGTTTGAAGTGAATGGAGGTCTTACTGAAGTTAATGATTTTTAAAGAGATGTCCATGTATTGTGAGGCTATTGAATTACTCTTTCACGTTTTAGATGGAAAGGAGAGAATGTCGCAACTACAGAAGTTTCAGATGTCATTGTAATGTTGGACTTCATACAAGAAGCAAATGTGTATGGTGTATCTGTGCCAGGTAAAGAAGCTTTAGCTCTACATTTTTCTTAGTTGTTAATTCTAATAACTCTTATATTTAACATTTTAAATCTGTGAATCACTTCTGATTGAGTCATCTGTTCAATACCTAAATAAAGTGTAGATCTGGGTAAAGAAAATACCACCAAATAGTGAATGAGCCAGTCATTTTCTCTTGTGTAAAATCCACAGATCTGTGTGTCAAAAGAACATGCCAACTAGAACTAAAGTAACTCTAAAGGAAAGTGTATGAAGACACTACTCTGTCTTATTTCACTTTTCACTTAGCCACATAAACCACCTGTAAACAGATACATTACAAACCCAAGACAAGATGATAAAGTGAACAAAGAGAAAAATTCTTAAGAAAGAAAATGCATTAATTTATTTTAATTTTTTATTGCTTGGGGTTTTTTGTTAGTTTTCATGAGGTCTTCTGGTCTTCATTTCCATTCATGTTAAATCTTTTTATAAAACGTGTACTATGTCTGGCTGGGATTGAGGTAAGTTTCTTTATAGTGGTCTGTATGCTGCTGCATTTTGCACTGCTGGCTAGAATTGTTGCTAACTTAGCAACACTTGGCTTTTTCCCTGCAGCAAGTATGCTGGGGGCAGGCAAGAATTTTGGAACAGATGGAGATGGCGAGGGATATTCCATATGAGCAAGCACTGTGCACAGGTAGCAAAGAATGCCAATGGTATCCTGGCTAGTACTAGAAATGCTGTGTCCAGCAGGGATAGGGAGGTGATTGTCCTGTTGTGGCCTCACCAGAGCAGGCCTCACCAGAGCAGGCCAGAGTACACCTCAAGTACTGTGGTCAATTTTGGGCACCTCATTACAAGAGGGATGTTAAGGTGCTAGAGTGAGTGCAAAGGAGGGCAACAATGCTGGTGAAGGGCCTGGGCAATAAATCTTCTGAAGAGTGACTGAAGGAGCTGGGGCTATTTAGTTTGAAAAAGAGGAGGCTAAGGGGAGGTGTCATTGCTGTCTACAGCTATCTGAAAGGACATTGTGGAGAGGCTGCTGCTGGTCTCTTCTCAGAGGTAATTATTGATAGAACAAGAAGGAATGCCCTCAGGCTGCAACTGGGTAGGTTTAGAGTAGATAGTAGGAAAAAAAAAAATTCAGAGAAAGAGTGATCTGACATTGGAATGGGCTGCCCAGAGAGGTGGTTGGATCACCAACCCTGGATATATTTAAAAGTCATTTGGATTTGCTGCTTGGGGATATGGTTTAAGGGTGAACTTTGTAGAGTAGGGATAAAGGTTGGACTTGATGATCCTGGGGGTCTTTTCCAACTGCAATGTTTCAGAATGTTTCTGTATATCATATGATGCCGTGCTCAGTAATAAAAGCTCAAGGAAAGATAGAGGGTGAGACATTTGTGATGATGGCATTGGTCTTCTCAAGCACCCACCACATGTAGGAAGTATCTGGATATCTGTCCTACAGTGGGAAACAGTGAATGAATTTTTTTTTTTTTTTGCTTTCTTTCTCTGTGCATGCAGCTTTTGCTTTTCCTAATCAACTGTCAGTATCTTGATACACAAGGCTTCCTTCTGTTCCCTTTTATCCCATGGGAGAAGGGAGTGAGTTGAGAACTTGGCTGGATTCTTGGCCAAGGTAAACCCACCACAAAATGACAGAGGAATTTAAAATGTGGACAAGGTGTCACTTATCTGTGGTTTAAAGCTACACAAAAAGGTCGTAATAAAGAACACAGAAAATAAGATTCAAAAGTATGAGAGCTTCTAATTTCCTATATATTTAACCACAAAATCCTACTCAGTTTATGCAGCTGTCTTAGTAATTGGACTTGAGTATAAACAAATCAAGTTCCTTATAGATTTTGTAGCATTTACAAAAAAAAAAAAAAAATTAAATACAATTAAAGGAGTCAAAAGATAATGTTAGCAGAACATCTCTGCTGTTATTAGTGGCTGCTGGTAAAAGTATGCAGATCTTTTTGATAGATGAAGTTAATTGCTTTTATATTTATGTAGTGGAGGGATAATTAATGTAAGATGATATTTTCAAAAATTAATATTGTTTATTAGTATTCAATATGCAGAACTCTCACCACCCCGATCACTAATTTTAATACTAATCAGTTCTTTGCATTGGTCATAGAAACATTATACAGGTTATAGCAGGATCTAGAAATCACTAGTAATAATATATGACATAAATTGAACTCAATTGAACTGGAAGAGAAGGTTGCTGCGGTTAGTGTAC
>WBNM01034119.1:21222-34957 GCA_013399055.1 Ramphastos sulfuratus
AGATAGCCAATCAAATGGCAGTTACCCAAGATTTTGCCATATTGGGTGAAGCCATAGGCTTGCTTTATCCTTTTTTGGGCAGATCACGGGCCCTGCACAAGGCAATCATGTGCCCCCTAGCAATCACAGGTGATGGACAGACTCCGGACCCCAGACTTAGTGGCGCCAGGTCCTTTGTCCCTTTTCCCGCGGTTGCTCTCTCCCCAAAACAGCAGAAAAACATGTCTGCACAAGCCAGGACATGTACAAGCCCAAGAGGCCTGTTTAGGCCTACCACGACAAGGACATGTATAAGCCTATTTTGGCCTGCTTAGGCCTACCACGACAATTTACCCACTTTTGTTCTTTTCCATAGATCCACAGTGCTCTCTCTTTCCAGTCAATCCAATAAGAACCCTTTAGTCTCTCCCTCTGTTAATACTCAGACCTGCAGGTTTGAGAGCAGACACTGGCAAAAGAGAAAAGCTAAAACTAAAGAGAAGTCGTAATTGGCTAATCCAGGAATGAGGCTCAGCACTCTTGTTTTTTAGAAATGAATGATGTTTTTGATGACTATCACATATATCGATTAATCTTGAGCATGGGACTTAATTTACTCTTATGTGCCAAACTCTTTTACAGCAGTATTGCTTAATCAATCACTTGAGTAATCTCCAAATATATGTCATGTCATATAAAATATTAATGTAATGTTCCAGCTTTACTGAAAATCAGAAAATTAGTGTTGGTTTATTAATACACAACAGTTCTTTTCTTGTAAGGTTTATCACTAAAATGTCAACTTTATTCATGCTTCAAAATACTGTCTTACTTCCTTTCCTCCAGATCATGAAGGAAAAGCAGGAATGGCCTCACTTATTTTAAAGCAGAATACATCATTAGACTTGGAGCAAATATATAAGCAAGTAGTGACCTATCTACCAAGCTATGCTTGCCCACTTTTTTTAAGGGTCCAGGTAAGCTGCATTATTGCACATCACAAAGAAACATCTACATCATTTGATCAGAAGACTAGATGAATAACATAAAGTGCTTATTCCTTTATCATATTACTAGTTTTAAAACTGGTCCTCATTGCTGTCTTAATTATTGGAGTCCTGGGAAAGGAATAAATTTATGAAATTTGAAGATTATGTTAAAACAGAAGAGTTGTACAAACAAGTAAGAATAAAGATCATATGAAAGGATTTAGGGAGATTAGAAGCACGGACATGAGAGAACAAAAATATTCAGATTAACAGAGTATGAACAACTGCATCTAGAGAATATAATCTAAAATCCATTTTACTCACTGGAAATGAGAGAAGAGGGAATTAGAGCTAACACAGGAGAGTGATTGTGCACAGTAAGAAGAATGTTATTTTTTGCGCAATGTAATGGCAAAAGTTAAAGCATTTGAAAGGGTACTTAAGTAGACTGAAAAGGTGAATAAAAAATATATGTTGGTATTGTCACCACCATAATCATCAAAGCCATCCCTACTTTTGTACTAGTACTTTGCTGTAGCTACTGTCCAATTTCGAAAAAAAACCAAACAAACCAAAAAGCAAGACAAAAAACCCCAGTCCTTTCCCCACAGAGTTAAAAATGTGAATGTAATACTATGGACTGCATACAGCTAGGAAAAAAAAAAATTGTAGATAATTTAATTTTCATAGATAACTTGCATATGTACAAAAAATGTAAAGACAGATGATAGGGGTTGAAGTCATAAAGCAGGACTGAAAGTAGGTAGGGAGGATAGAGAAGAGTGGCTTACTGGATATGCCTCCCACTGCTTTTTCCAGGTAACTTAATGACACTGATAAGAAGCTTGAAAACTTTATAAACTATATGCTAAAGATACATCTTCATTTGGACATGACTGAGTATGAATGTGGCAGACTTAATATGTGATTCTTTGAACCCTTTAATTAAGGTGACAATGATCATAGAGAATTTCAGTAACTTCAGTCAGTAAGAAGTTCTTGATAGTGACAGCTTTTACTCAGATTCTTTACAGTGCGTAGTTTTGTAATGCACACAACTGGAGAAGCTGAATTGAGACTACGCCATATCAGACCCTCTGCAGCAATGCAGAAAGCAGTGGGCAGTAACATTTTCCCACCGTGTGTCTGGATGTTTATCCATAGTGGCACAAGTGTTTCAGTTTTCCATTGTAATGAGAATAAGCAGTATTGACCTTATGTCAAGTAAAAGAAATGTGAATGTAAGCAAAAGAGAAGTATGTTGTGTATTGATTGATGTATCTTTTTTTTTAGGAGAACATGGAAATGACTGGAACATTCAAACAACAGAAATTTCGACTGGTGGATGAAGGTTTTAATCCCTCTACCATTACTGATCCTCTTTATTTCTTAGATAATTCTAAGAAAGCATACGTCTCGTTAACTAAAGAAGTACATGGGATGATCTTGTCTGGGAAAATGAAACTTTAATTCGTCTAATAATAGGCTATTATGGGATATACAAGCTACTGTGTGAGAAAACAGCAGCATTAATTCTCAGTATTTATACATAGTTATCCAGATTAATATTTTATACACTTGATATTTGCATTCATGTATGTCATGTATCTTTCCTCATTTGATCATTATTGTTGACTAATCATTTTTTACCTCTTGAGACCAAATTCTAAGAGACCTGTAAAAAGTGAATGAAATCTATGTTATCTTAATTTTGCAATAAAAATACTGAATCTGATTGTTTTCCTTAGTACTAAATTAACACATAATGTATGAAGCATAGAAGAAAATATGCAACATAAAAAGATTGTGGCACAAGTTGTTAGGTTTTGACAGTGAAAATATGCCAATACCATCTTTTAAAAAATGTAGTTTATAGTTCATATATGCTTCTGAATATGTATTTTAAGAAATACTTGACAGTGGTTGGAAGAAAAAAAACAGCTTTTCTGCAGAGGACTTGCCTTATGGAGCATATGATGAAAGAATGAAGCTAAAGAGAGCCCTCCAAACGAACCTGAAACTAAGAGGTTTATACTAACATCATTGATGAGATATTTTTGTTGTAATAACCTGTGCTCCTTCATTTGTTAGACTGGCTGTTTGGGAAGTCAAATGCTGAAGCCAGAGCAAACTTTGTGAAATGTTTAGCAGCCGATGACAATAGGCAGAGAAAATTTGCATACTTAATGGTGATAATTGCCTATATAGTATAAAAGGAATTATTACAGCAGTTTATGTCATGCATATTGACTAACATATAGCTTTCTTACTCTTATTAATGACTACCAGAGGTTACTATTTTATAAGCGTAAAATACAGCAGGAATTTTAAAATTTTGTCATGTTTTCTGTTGCATTGCTTTTTAAACATTTTAAGTCAAGTACTAAGATTATTTAAACCAAATTCTATACTGTCTCTTACTCAAGTCTGATTGCATAAAGTCTGTTTTGTAGCCTGTTTTGATACATTACTTGCACAGTGGGCTCCTTTAATAGACATGATGCCAGCTTTGATCGGCAGAAGCAGTATTACAGAATACTGAAAATCTCTCATCTGGCAGAAGTGTGGTATGAAACCAGACTCTCAAAAGAGTAGGATGTCATATACTTTCAAAATTAACTATCTCTTCTTGTTAACTATCCCTTCACAAGCATTAGAACATCTGTTGAATTTTGGTTGTCTGATTATTGATTTCGTTTTTTTTTTCCTTAAAAAAACAGACAAGGGATGCAGTAAAAATATATATAAAGATTTATAGAATCACAGAATCATCCCAAGAATCATGGAATCATAGAATGTTTTGGTTGGAAGAGATCTTTAAGGGTTATGTAGTCTAGCCCCCTTAGAGTGAGCAGGGACATCTCCGACTAGATCAGGTTGCTCAAAGCCTGACCTTGAATGTTTCCAGAGATGGAACCACATCTCTGGGCAACCTGTTTCAGTTTTTCACCAGCCTTATCATAAATGAAAAGTCTTCCTTATATCTAGCCTAACCACTTCTATTTTTACATCACTTTTTGTCCTGTCACAACAGGCCCTGCCAATAACACTGTCCCAACACTCTTATAAGGCCCCCTTTAAGTACTGAAAGCCTCCAACAAGGTTGCACTGAAGCCTTCTTTTCTCCAGGCAGGACAATGCCAACTCTTTCAACCTGTCCTCACAGCAGGGGTGTTACATCCCTCTGATAAGTTTTGTGGCCCTCCTTTGGATATGCTCCAACAGGTTTATACCTTACTCTGAGGACTCCAGAGCTAGACCCATGTATGGTCTCACAAGGGTGGAGTACATGGGGAGAATCACCTCCCTTCACCTGCTGGCCACACTTCTTCTCATGCACCTCATGAGATTCATGCAGACCCACTGCTCAAAGTTGTCCATCCCTCTGGATGACATCCTTTCCCTCAGATATGTCAAACGCACCACTCAGCTTGCTGTCATCTGCAAACTTTCCAAGAGTTCACTCAATCCCACTGTCTGTGTCACTGACAAACATTAAACAGCACTGGTGCCAGTATGGACCCCTGAGGAATGCCACTTGTCAGTGATTTCCATCTGGACATTAAGCCAGTGACCAGTACTCTATGGATGCAACCATCCAACACCATTCCTTGTCCACTGAACAGTCCNCAGCCTTATCATAAATGAAAAGTCTTCCTTATATCTAGCCTAACCACTTCTATTTTTACATCACTTTTTGTCCTGTCACAACAGGCCCTGCCAATAACACTGTCCCAACACTCTTATAAGGCCCCCTTTAAGTACTGAAAGCCTCCAACAAGGTTGCACTGAAGCCTTCTTTTTTCCAGGCAGGACCAAACCAAACCATTCAACCCGCCCTNAATGCCAACTCTTTCAACCTGTCCTCACAGCAGGGGTGTTACATCCCTCTGATAAGTTTTGTGGCCCTCCTTTGGATATGCTCCAACAGGTTTATACCTTACTCTGAGGACTCCAGAGCTAGACCCATGTATGGTCTCACAAGGGTGGAGTACATGGGGAGAATCACCTCCCTTCACCTGCTGGCCACACTTCTTCTCATGCACCTCATGAGATTCATGCAGACCCACTGCTCAAAGTTGTCCATCCCTCTGGATGACATCCTTTCCCTCAGATATGTCAAACGCACCACTCAGCTTGCTGTCATCTGCAAACTTTCCAAGAGTTCACTCAATCCCACTGTCTGTGTCACTGACAAACATTAAACAGCACGGGTGCCAGTATGGAGCCCTGAGGAATGCCACTTGTCAGTGATTTCCATCTGGACATTAAGCCAGTGACCAGTACTCTATGGATGCAACCATCCAACACCATTCCTTGTCCACTGAACAGTCCACCCATCAAAATCCATTATCTGTTGCATTTTAGAGAGAAGGATATTATGGGGAATCATGTCAAAGGTTTTACAGAGATCCAGATAGAAGACATCCATAGCTCTTCCAGGCTTCTTCATAGCTTGCTTATATTTCTGAATACCATATTCTGTGATATTGCCAAATTTGCAATTTTGCAATTTACAAAGCACCAACAAACACCAAACAGTACTTATACCAACATTGTGCTTTATGGTTCAGATTAATGTAATTTCACAGTATATTACAGGGAAAGGAGAGGACTGCTGAGGTCACTATGGAAGAGATCACTATGGTTGAGCACTTGCTGAGTAGTCCCACCTTTTATACCTGTTCATCTACTTGCCAAAATGGTTGATGTGACAGAAAGCTGGAGTTGGTTGCCACTTACTCAGACACATTGAAGTACCATTGCTCTGTGCTGCAGATAGTTGTATTTTCCTAGTCAAGAACTGCAAATCTAAGAATCAGTTATTTATCACAAAGTTAGGCCCAACTTTGCAAGTTAGGCTGCTATTTTGAGCAAAGGATTGGTTGTTGAAAGCAAAACTGTTTTATCTCTTACATCTATTGTTATGGATTTAAGAGTGGATGTCTTAAGAAGGACCAGATGGGTGCAGGGAGGTGGACAGCGGAAAATGTGATCTTTTGTTATTCCATCCCATCATTCCTGCATCTCCCCTATATAAGCAGACGTTTCTGTTTATTCTGCCCTCTTCTCCTTCTCTCTGCTTTCCAACTTGGACCCTAATCTCCTGGTTTGTGGGAGAGAGCAGACTTCTGGCCTTGAGCAGCCAGGGTAATTTTTATTGTGTCATTTAGGCCTGAGTAGGGAGGTATGGGGCAGGGTGGGGAAGGCATTGAGGCCTGGTTGGTGGGGTAAGGCTTTGGAAGATTCTGACCTAATGAGATTTTGAGGATGAATACGAATTTGTGCATTTTGTTTGTTTCTGTACTTTTTTTATAGTTGTGAATACTACTTTCATTTAAATTTCAAATTATTTCCAATCCTGTGTGGAGCATTTTCTTCTACTCCTTTGTGGGTTGGGAGGGGGGTGAAAGAATCACGGAATCACAGAGTTAACCAGGTTGGAAAAGATCTTTGAGAGTCCAACCTAACACCTTCTCAGTGCCTCATCCAGTCTCCTTTTAAAGACCTCCAGGGATGGGGGCTCCACCACCTCCCTAGGCAACCCATTCCAATGGGCAATCACTCTGTGAAGAACTTCTTCCTAACAGCCAGCCTAAACCTGCCCTGGGGCAGCTTGAGGCTGTGTCCTCTCATTCTGTCCCTGGTTGCCTGGGAGAAGAGACCAACCCTCACCTGGCTACAACCTCCTTTCAGTTGTAGACAGCAATGAGGTCACCCTTGAGCCTCCTCCAGGTTGAACAACCCCAGCTCCCTCAGCCTCTCCTCACAGGGCTGTGCTCTAGCCCCCTCATCAGCCTTGCTGCCCTTCTCTGGACATGTTCAAGCACCTCAATGTCTNCTCAATAGTGTATTTCAGCAGCAGCAGGACTCTTCTAATGTAGCTGGCTTGAGCAGCCTACGGGTGTCTTTTCTCCCAGTTGTGACCAGTAGACAAGCACCAAATTCTAGGTACTTTCCTGGGTCTGACGTGCTGGAAATCAGCTTCAGGGAGAAGGACCTTGGAGTCCTGGTAGACAGTAAGTTATCCATGGGACAGCAACTTTCCCTTGTGGCCAAGAAGGTCAGTGGTATCTTGGGGTGCATTTAGTTTTCCCTGCCGTCTACTCTACCCTAGTGAGACCGTATCGGAAGTATTGCATCTAGTTCTGGGCTCGTAAGTTCAAGACAGGGCTATACCAGAGAGTGTCCAACAGAGGGCTACAAGGGTGATTAAGACACTGCAACATCTCTCTTATGAGGAAAGATCTGGGGCTGTTCAGTCTGCAAAAAAGAGATGACTGAAAGGAGATCTTATTAATGCTTACAAATATCTAAAGAGTAGGTATTAAGAAGGGCCCAGTCTCTTTTTCAGTGGTGCCCTGTGATAGGACGAGGGGCAGCAGATACATACTGGAACGCAGGAAGTTCTACCTCAACATAAGAAAAAACTTCTTTCCCATAAGGGTGATGGAGCACTGAAACAGGCTGCACAGAGAGGGTGTGGAGTCTCCTTTTCTGGAGACCTTCAAAGACCTGTCTGGAGGCGTTCCTGTGTGACACGCTCTAGGTGATCCTACTTTGGCAGGGGGGTTGGACTCCATGATCTCCAGAGGTCACTTCCAACCCCTACTGTTTTATGATTCTATGATTCCTGTATTCTAGTGTAACCAAGACAGCTTGGACAATCTGCCTGGTTTCAAAGGCTAATAAAAGAGTCCTGTCTCATGCACTATCTCAAGAAATACGATGCTTATAACATAATAGAAGGAAAATCTACAGAGTCATAATCTCTCTACTTCTTACAGGGAAAACTATACTGTTTTCAGTGCAGTAGTTTCTTTCAGCCAGTTGGTTAGGTGCCAGCAGATGCACTGAAGCATGCTGCAGCAAAATGCT
Organism: Ramphastos sulfuratus; assembly: GCA_013399055.1. Classification (NCBI taxonomy): domain Eukaryota; kingdom Metazoa; phylum Chordata; class Aves; order Piciformes; family Ramphastidae; genus Ramphastos; species Ramphastos sulfuratus. The sequence goes on from WBNM01034119.1 coordinate 29,070, forward strand.
GCATTTCTCATGGATATGTGAACTGTTGAACTGGCAACAAATTTAGGCTGAACAATAATGAACTTCATGTCAAATACCAGGAAGGGCCTGGCTTTTAGAATGAGAAAAATACTTGGATCAGTCTGTTAGTTTTCTACTGTCATGCCCAGATCAAAATGTGGAATGCCACGGGCTTTAGTGTCACTTCAAAATTATACCCTACCATTTGTTTGGGAAATTTAATTTCACACAGTAGGGATAAAGAAGCAGCTAGAAGTGTTTGGGGTGTGGATGGAGAGCTGCACTTACATACTGGGAAAAATGAAGAGAGATCACTTTCCAGCAGGAGTAGGGAGGTGGTCATGCCCCTGTACTCAGCACTGGTGAGGCCACACCTCACATATTGTGCTCAATTCACACCTCAAATACAGTTTTGAGCCCCTCACTATGAGAAGGACATTGAGGTACTGGAGTGTGTTCAGAGAAGGGGAACAAAGTTGGTGAAGGGTCTAGAGAACGAGTCTTAGGAGGAGTAGCTGAGGGAACTGGAATTGTTTAGTTTGGAGAAGAGGAAGCTTAGGGGACATTTTATGCTCTTTACAACTACCTGAAAGGAGATTGTTGTGAGGTGGGGATTGGTCTCTTCTCTCTAGTATCTGGTGACAGAATGAAATGGCCTGAAATTGTGCCAGGGGAGGTTTCGATTGTGTGTCAGGAAGTTTTTTTCCTATTGAAAGAATGGTCAGGCATTAGAATAGGCTGCTCAGGGAGGTGGTAGAGGTGTTCAGGAAACACATGGACATGGTGCTTTGGGACATGTTTTAATGGCCATGGTGGTCTTAGGTTGGTGGTTGGACTCAGCGATCTCAGAGGTCTTTTCCAACCAAAATAATGCTATGAATCTATGATTCTAATATAAAGATGATAGTTTTTGAGATGTAGTGTGTATATATCTTGAAGTTTTCTTCTTCAGATAGTTACAGTTAATGATGAAAGAAATGTTTATTTTTAAAGAATGAAATTGGGATTATCATTTAAGGGAGGTAAATTTCTGTGAGGGTAAACATGTGTCTGTTTCTTGTCCTAGTGAATCTGGTGTAACTGATGTAGTTAGAGTCTGGATTAATTTTCATAAGTCTTTCTCAGGATCCCCTGCATGCAGTAAAAATATAAAAAGTTCCTAAGCAGATCATGGCCTGAGTTTTATCCTTCTCACCCATGGTAGGTAGATACAGCTTTTTAAGAAATGAAGCACTGAAGCATCTATACTTTTCCTCATCCTCCTGTCAACAGCCACCATGAAGAATGTGTTCCAACTGACCTACAAATTTGCTGCAGGTGATGTAGAAAAACAAAAATCTTCTGCTGTTGGTTTTGTATATTTTGCTTGGAGGAAAAAAAAAGGTAAAAGGAGGAGCAGTCTTTAAAATCAAACAATACTGTGTGGCTATGAGAGGAAAGACACTCTACCTAAAAAAAAAACTTTTAAAAAAAATTTAAAATGTTGTGATTAATTTTCAGTAACCTGGCCTGAGCTAACAGTGCATCTAGTAATCTAAAATGCATTCTCACACACAGAAGAAGTTATAGACATAAAAATATAAATACATGCTGATACTTATGAAAATTATTAACTCAAAACTAATTTTGAACAAATAATGTCCTGCTTGGAGTATCCCTATTTACAGTAAAAAATAGTTGCAAAGATACTGCAGAGAGCCAAAGAAAGTTTCACATGACCAGTAGTAATGTCAGGAATAAATTAATTAAATTACATGATATAGATGACCGTGATAGTTTTAAATAAACTAGGTTATTATCAGAGTGAAATGAAATACCTCTACCCCTAACAAATCCACAATTTCTTAATAGACTGGGAATCTTTCAGCAAATCCTCATTCATATTTGGAAAAAAAAAACCCAAACNAATACAGAGGGTAAGTTATGTGCCTGAAAATCGGATCCACAGAAGTCAGTTCAGAGCACAAGAACTGCCTAAATCAACTAGTGAGAAACAGTGAGAGGAGGATTATGTCTTAAATCCATTTCCTGCTAGCACATAGGACTCTGATTTCCATTTGCTGGGAACACAATATATTTGAGCTCTCTGCTAGGATTACATGAACTCATTTTTTGCAAAGGCTTCAAGTTCTACAGTTTGTGCACAAAAAGTTTGTCATATGCATTCAGCTCATTTTCTCTGCAAGCATTTCACTAGAATTATAAATTAAAGATAGAAGAGGCAATTACTCACTGATGGCATGTGAAAGCACTGTAATCAGTCATATAGATCACTGCAATAACAAAGCCATATTATTTTGTAAGACAAGGAAAACCTCATTTGAACTGTAAGCAATATGACCCCATTTCCACTTTACTAGCCCCAAAAATCCAATTTTTGCGAAGAGAAGCTTACATCTACTCAAATACCTGTAATCTGATGTTAACAACCTGGTTTTGTTGGGCAGCTCATGATTAAAAACAGCGGTGAGTATGACTCTCCATTGTTTTTGCGTGGTCCTGTACTAGCCTATTTCTGCTACAGTGAGTCATTGTGCCATTTGTCATCTATATTCTGAAATAGCTTGAGGTAGTAAGTTTCCTTCAGACATACAAATTATTTTTCAATAACCTTTGGCTTTTTTTTGGTGCCATAATAAAACTAATTTTCTTTGGAGAAATGTGGCGTACAAGAAAGTAAAATATCTTCAAACATTTTTTGAGGTCAGTCCATTTGCTCAGCTAGCTCATAACACCAAACGAATAGAAGCCTTCCCTAACTAAAATGTTGATACTATAGTCTATATTTGTCTTGAACCTCTCCCTATGATGTTCTGTAGAAATACCATTCTTCTTAGACAGCGTGTGACCTAGTTAAGATAATCTCTGCCTTGCTTTGGTATCAGAAAAAGAGTTTCTAAAAACTATTTCTAGAGAAAAACAGTTTCTGGGACTGAATGAGGACCATCAGTGAATCCCCAGTAGTGTTTTCAGATGAGTCTTTAATGACACAGACAGATAGTTAATGACAAAATACCTTTGTGTTAGCTCTCATGTTCAAGTTCTATTGGCAATTCCCACAACTGTGATACAAATCTGTATATTCAGACAGAATTTAAATGGACACCATTCTTTCTGCATCTCATAAATCCAGTATCTTGCCTTCTGTAACCCCTGTCCTGTCCATGTTTAATAAATAAAGCTCCCTCTTATTCTCGGTACACAACCTGGCAGGACCTTGAAACTGTAAAGTGAAATCAACTAAAGCAATAGCCTAGATAGCATAGGATCTAATGCTTTTAATAACATGTTGAAACACATATATCTATGACTCATTTCCATGTCATTCTGTTGAAAAAAATACAGTTCTACATAAATGTTTTTTAAACTGCAAGAAAATGCTCTATTTACTGACATTAAGACTAAAGTCACCCAGAAGCAGTTATAAAAAAGAAAAATAAAAAAAAAAAACAAAACCAAACAACTGAAATGTCCAGTTGCCAAAGCTGCAGGTTTTAAAATGATAGTACGAGCTTTTCTGAACAATATTTGTATTACAATAGCTAATTGACACACCTGACATCTGCTGGTCATTGCAGAAATTCTATCATTGTAAATTCCTAGGGTATTGCACCTAGCAACATGGACAGTTCAAAGCTGTAATCCTGCAGTCAGCATCGGAGTTCTGCTTTCCCTTTCCTTTTCCAAACTCCNAATACCTCTACCCCTAACAAATCCCCAATTTCTTAATAGACTGGGAATCTTTCAGCAAATCCTCATTCATATTTGGAAAAAAAAAACCCAAACCTTCATTAGACACAATTCAAATCAAATGGTCAGGAACGGCTTTTGCAATAGGAACAAATCAGTCTTCATTGCTACTTTGCAGCGGGAGATGCACTGACCTATTTCCACCTGGAGCTGTTCCTGTCTTATGAGGGATGGCTGAGGGAACTGGAATTGTTTAGTCTGGAGACAAGAAGGCTAAGGGTAGACCTCATCAGTCTCTGCAACTACCTGAAAAGGCATTGTAGTGAGGCAGGAGTTGGTCTCTTCTCTCTNAAGCATTTCACTAGAATTATAAATTAAAGATAGAAGAGGCAATTACTCACTGATGGCATGTGAAAGCACTGTAATCAGTCATATAGATCACTGCAATAACAAAGCCATATTATTTTGTAAGACAAGGAAAACCTCATTTGAACTGTAAGCAATATGACCCCATTTCCACTTTACTAGCCCCAAAAATCCAATTTTTGCGAAGAGAAGCTTACATCTACTCAAATACCTGTAATCTGATGTTAACAACCTGGTTTTGTTGGGCAGCTCATGATTAAAAACAGCGGTGAGTATGACTCTCCATTGTTTTTGCGTGGTCCTGTACTAGCCTATTTCTGCTACAGTGAGTCATTGTGCCATTTGTCATCTATATTCTGAAATAGCTTGAGGTAGTAAGTTTCCTTCAGACATACAAATTATTTTTCAATAACCTTTGGCTTTTTTTTGGTGCCATAATAAAACTAATTTTCTTTGGAGAAATGTGGCGTACAAGAAAGTAAAATATCTTCAAACATTTTTTGAGGTCAGTCCATTTGCTCAGCTAGCTCATAACACCAAACGAATAGAAGCCTTCCCTAACTAAAATGTTGATACTATAGTCTATATTTGTCTTGAACCTCTCCCTATGATGTTCTGTAGAAATACCATTCTTCTTAGACAGCGTGTGACCTAGTTAAGATAATCTCTGCCTTGCTTTGGTATCAGAAAAAGAGTTTCTAAAAACTATTTCTAGAGAAAAACAGTTTCTGGGACTGAATGAGGACCATCAGTGAATCCCCAGTAGTGTTTTCAGATGAGTCTTTAATGACACAGACAGATAGTTAATGACAAAATACCTTTGTGTTAGCTCTCATGTTCAAGTTCTATTGGCAATTCCCACAACTGTGATACAAATCTGTATATTCAGACAGAATTTAAATGGACACCATTCTTTCTGCATCTCATAAATCCAGTATCTTGCCTTCTGTAACCCCTGTCCTGTCCATGTTTAATAAATAAAGCTCCCTCTTATTCTCGGTACACAACCTGGCAGGACCTTGAAACTGTAAAGTGAAATCAACTAAAGCAATAGCCTAGATAGCATAGGATCTAATGCTTTTAATAACATGTTGAAACACATATATCTATGACTCATTTCCATGTCATTCTGTTGAAAAAAATACAGTTCTACATAAATGTTTTTTAAACTGCAAGAAAATGCTCTATTTACTGACATTAAGACTAAAGTCACCCAGAAGCAGTTATAAAAAAGAAAAATAAAAAAAAAAAACAAAACCAAACAACTGAAATGTCCAGTTGCCAAAGCTGCAGGTTTTAAAATGATAGTACGAGCTTTTCTGAACAATATTTGTATTACAATAGCTAATTGACACACCTGACATCTGCTGGTCATTGCAGAAATTCTATCATTGTAAATTCCTAGGGTATTGCACCTAGCAACATGGACAGTTCAAAGCTGTAATCCTGCAGTCAGCATCGGAGTTCTGCTTTCCCTTTCCTTTTCCAAACTCCAAATAATGCATAATATCATTCCACTTCTAAGCAACCCCTAAGGATTATTAGGAAAATAGAAGGGACATTAAAAGGACTCATAGGAACACTGCCAATGCCACTCAGTTGAACCCACTGAAAATACACAGACAATAAATTTGACCTTTCATATTCCATTGCATCACTTTTTATAAATAAAGCCCTGCTCAAATTATTGATTTTTTTTACCCTATCTTTGAACAACTATTCATTTTATAGCCCATCATTGAACATATTGTCTCACAAAACCTATACCTGGTAGCAGAAATCCCCAAAAGGGCAAAGAGCTTTAAGGAAAAAAACAGCTTTTGCTTCAGCTT
>WBNM01034120.1:0-32575 GCA_013399055.1 Ramphastos sulfuratus
CCATTCTATGATTCCATAAGTCCCTCTGGATGCAAATCCCACATTTTCAGTTGTTGGGCTTTTTTAATCATTAGCATTTAAAAATCAAGGCTAGACAATCATTTTGTGCACCTTTTTCCTCCCCTACACTACCTGCATGAATTTTCATCTTCACATAATAGACACCAGACATCTCAAAGATAATTCTCTTCCTACAAGTTTTGTGAGACTAAGCAGCTGGTGAGGGGACAAGATGGAATTCACAGATTCAATCTGAATTCCTTAGCCCCTGATCCAATGGCTGGTATTAAATACAGCAGCTTGCATGCTGCCATCCAATATACTACATAGGAGAACAGCAACAGGGAGAAAAGGACAGTGGTTTTCCAGGCTAATGAAGAATCAACAGAAATATTAAGCAGAACTGAGTTTAAAGCAAGCTAATTAACCAAGATGAGAACTCACAGAAAATTAAAGCTTCCTCCTTGTTCATGCCACTGCTTGTTTGTTCTCTCTGATACAAGCTGCTAAAAGGTCTGTTCAATATTTGAAAATACTTAACCTTAAAAAGGGCTTTTCCCAGAGGACTGGAAAATCTCAGGCACTGAGTTCAGAGACATTTAAGCATATGCTCCATCATCTCATCCAGTTTAAATCAAAATAGACACGTGGTCCAATCTTTCTTTTGATTGAGACCCATGCTACCTGGGAGACAGGATTCATCATCATTGCTCTTCCTTTCTCTACTAGCATACACAGGAAAAATATGAGGGGGAAAAAGAAAAAATAAAAAAAAAAGCAAAAGCTGATCAAGGAGAAGCTGATTTCAGATTTATCTCTTGCTAAGTCAAATTTAATACAATCCAAAACATATGCATTGATTGCCCATAACAAAAGTTTATTTCATGGTACTGTAACTTGGGAGCCAGAACTTATCTCCAGTAATACTGCCATGTTTAGTATTCAAAGCTTATAAACAGCATCTGACCCCCTAGGCTTGGAAACAAATCCACAATCTGATCTGTGCTTTCACTTCAGTACTGCATTTATGACCACACAGTGCAGTTCAAATATAAACACTTTAAAAGCTGCCTGCTTTTGCAGAAGTTGTTTTTCATAATTAAATATTTTCATATCCAAGTCATCCAGGTTATCTAAAAACATTTTCCTTCACATACATAATCAAAACCAGCATATGGTATCAAACAAAAGCATAAATATAAAAGGACAAGCAAAATAATGCCACTGAAATTATTACTACAAATCTCAGACCTCAGAAAAAGCAAGATCTTAACTTGCATCACTGTCTTCATTCAAATAGCAGATGCCAGAAAACTCTACATTATCCTCAATGCCAGCTGCATATTTTTCTCCTCTCCTGTGACTGTGCTGACAGGGTCTAGCATTTAGCCTGTTACACCACATCAAGTCTTCCCAGCAAAATCCCAAATACTTCATTTCAGATCACTGCAAGGGAACTTTACCTGGGACACTGAACTGTACAGTCTCTGTCTCAGCACACCACCCCTGCCAGCAGGTCAGAGCTGAGTTCCCTAAGCAGCATTAGCAACAATGTTGACTTTGCACTGCATTAGCCTCACTAAGCTGTTACACACTGATTTGAAGGCAGGAAATGCCTGTCTGTCTGTCATGTCCTCTGAGGAGATGGGAACTATCTACATCATCTCACACAGCAGGTAGGTGTCAAAGCTCTGAGGAGCATCCACCTCACGGCACAGCTCAAGGCATCCGTTACTCCACAGCATCCCCAACAGGTTACACTCACACATGCAGCCACCAGATGACATAACTGGGGTCCAACATGTGACAATCACACAGCTTTGTGAAGCCCAGGAAAAAAGGTGCAGGGAGTGGACTACTGAAATAACTCACTCCTGCCCTTGTCTCAAAGTTCATCAAGAAGCAAAGAGCATCAGCTCAACTATTCCTAAATGCCACCTAAAGTCACAAGTGCCAAGTGAACCATCTGCTTTAATAAAAATAGATGTCTGTGAAAAGTAAAAGCCATGTTGTTTAGATGCTGAGGAACTAGTGAGCTGGTAATAAAAGAGATTTAGGTAGGAGAAACACAGGTATGCACAGAAGGAAGGTAGAAAAGTGATGCAAACATGGACTTCCAGTAACAATTTTAAGGTTGCTCTTTAAAACTCTTAGTGTCAAAAGACAATTTGTCTAAAATTCATGGCAAAGTAAATGGAAGTGCATGAAAAGTTTTTAACACATCACTTGGGAGGCTCCAAACCAGCCTTGTTTCCTGTAAAATCAAACTAATACTAAAATGCCACAATCCAAATCAATGAGTTGAGTAAAGAGGTAAAGAAGAGTAGAGGAAAGCTTGCTTAACAAAAAGAAATGGAAATGCAGAGGACTGGGAACACCATTAAGTGCAGTCAAAGGGCAACAAAGAAAAGAGAAGATCAACAGTTACCTTCAGAAACACTGGAAGCAGAGAAAGGACAAAATAAAACAGTTGTGTGTACAGCGATGATTGTACAAGGGATGAGGCAAATGCTTCCTTAGGTAGGCACAAAGAGCTCTACTTGTAAATGAGGAAGATAAACTACAAAGCCACCTATGTGAGCAATCAATTCTCCAGCAGCACCAGGAGGTGGAGGTGGGTATTGAATAGGTAACAGAAAAGATTAGGGGAAAGTCAGGTGTCCTGAAAGCAAACAGAGAACACATTCAGGCAATTCATAACTATTGCTGTTAAAAGCAATCCCACTGCAGCCTCTTGCGCAGGACAAGAGCTGTAATGAGTATTTCCTAAGAGCTCCAACATTCAGCTCAGTTGTAAGTACAGCATCACAGATTGAGACAGTTAAAAAAAAAAGGGAAACATCATTAAATTATAAAGCAAAATATTTTGGCATCTGATATTTTTAGCTGGGATTGGCAGAAGATGAGATTGAAGTACAGCATCTCTCAGCATAAATGAGAAAATGTTACAACTAAAAAATTATGTTAATATTCTCTAGGGTAAAAACTCAAGGATCTGACAGAAGCCACTCCAAAAGTCAGTTCTTGGCTACAGCACTCTGTACAGAACTTTTAACTATTTTACTGAACCTTTCATTACAGGTAATCAAATTAAGTCAGCAATAGGCCAACTGTTCTACTCCAGGAAAAAAAAAATGTGCCTAAAGTCATCAACAGTTAAACACATCATGGATTATGACACAGCCATATTGGTCTTTCCCTCAAATACAGATCAGAGGATGAAATGCAACATTTCAAAGCTCAATAAATCAGTTAAAAGGATATGAAACAATTTCTACAAATTTGAGTTCTGGTCTAGAATCCAAGAAGCTTTTGCCAGCTCCTTCATTTACATGACAGTCACAACCAAGCTGCAAGCTGCTGAACATTACCTTTATGCAACCATTCAACGTGCTCTGCAGAACTCCAGTCCCAGAAAAGAATACTACTACTGCAGTTAATGCAAAGCACAGATGCAAAGGCTGAATGTGCAGAGCAACACTGAGACTGCCTCCTAGGTGACAATCCCTTGAGGTGTCTGGTCAGGTCACAGGATGTTAGGGGTTGGAAGCACCTCTAGAGATCATTGAGTCCAACCCCCCTGCTAGAACAGGAGTTCTGCCTCTCAGTATCTTGATCAATCCCTGCTGAGAAGAGATTTAGAGGACTAGTGATTTAGAAAGCTTTTCTGTTTCATTTTGCTTTAATGCCAAGTGCATTATGCCAGGGAAAAAAAAAAATATTAGGGAATCTTTTATAGAAATGCCAGGGAGAACTGCATATAATATTTCTTTAAATTTTAATGAAACATCAAAATGTTTGGGGTTCTCTCCTCCTTCATCTGTGGAAGTCACACTACATTGTAGGGAAGGCATGCTTCCATGGTACTGCTATTATTAAGCCATCATGAAAAATGTATCAAAGACAGTTCCCCAAAACTAGTATTTATTTTCTCAAAAGTGAAAACAGAGCACACAAACAAATCCCAACCCATCAGCATAAAACCAAGCAAAACCACCATCTAACAGAACATTAACACACACACAAATAAAACTCAAACTGGAAATACTGCAGAGACAAGAAAAGGTGACAAGCTCAATCCACACCTTCTCACAATGGGAGAACTGCACAGATCCAGCCCAGCTGTTACAGCAGCCACTGCCTTGCTGCCTGGTCCTTTGCCAGGTTAACTCAACAGCTGGAGTGCCACGAAGAAATGCCCTCACTTCTGTGTTAGAGTTTAAAATACTCGTTCCCAAAAGCCATTTTTAGTGTCTAGAGCTGAGGTGCATAGGTAGAGCCAGTTTCCAGGTTGCATCTTCTTCTCCCATGGATCACCTTCTGTTGCAGAAAGCCAAAACAGGTCTAGATATGTTCTGGCTTGCCCAGACACGTTTTCTGCTCTCCTTCTGCTGATGGGAGAAGCACCGTGGGAAAGGAAGACAAAGGCCCCTGGTGCCTTCTGTCCAAACTTGTTTACAGGGTACCCCCACATGTTTATACACTTGTTTGTGTTCTGCCCTAAAAAGTTAAAAGCAAGCCCTGACTTCACCTAATCTGGTCAAGCTTGGAAAACTGCCATTCTGATTGGCTAATCTGTGTCCATTAGACTTGGGCTACATTGACAAAGAGAGATGAGCAGGTAACACACCATGCTGCTGCTGCTACCATTGCTTTTGCCTTTATGTGCTCTCTGCTTCTGGCAGTGCCTCAGCCTCATTACCCTGGTATCCTGCCATACTCTGCTAAGCTATAAGCTAGCTCTGCTGCATAATAACAAGCCTTGATACCTTGGGTTTGTCTGCCTGGAAACTGCTTTGAGTTTACCAGCTCAAGGCCTTAGGTGCCTGCACACAATAGGCTTGCTTAGCCTGTGTGACATCACACCAAGACTGCACCCCTGTGAGACATCCTGCCTGCGAGCCTTCTGCCAGGAGTGGGAGTCCTGGAAGGGACACAGATCATCCAAAATGAACCAGAATCAGGTCAGAGGTCTTCTGCCTCTTTCCCCAGCATCCTTGATAGAGCCCGAGAAGAACAGAAGCCCCTCAATGGCTGACAAGACACCGACAGAACTCCCTGCAAGTGTTTGGGCACTGTCTGAAGCTGCAGTTAGCCCTGGGAAATCCAGAGATTAACATTTGTGAGTAAATACTCAAAAGCCTCTTTAGCAAAACTCTGTGAGTGAATCCAAGCCTTCTGCCTTAGCAGAAAAGAGCTTCCCAAGTCCATCTAGTGGACAAGCAGTATAACTGACTGCAAGAACTCCTCTCTCCAGCTTTATAGCTTAATATTGTACTACTGCTAGTTATTTCTTAAGTGTTCTAGATTCTCTCATTCCTCTGTACAATGTTTTCAGGACTATTGCAAAGAACCAATTATTATTAAAAATTACTAGGCAGGTAGTGAGGGTCTTGAATATCAAAATCAATAAACAATATTAATTTTGGAAAGTCCTATCATTAATTACCCTCCATAACACTTTTGTGTTCTCTGGACACATTAAAGGTGTTTCTCACTTGTACAACCTTGAGCAAAGTCTTGTGTCTAAAAGCAGTGATGGGGTAAGCACTACTGTAGGGTATTTTTCACTTCTTTAAAAACTTTCAGGCCCTCAGCAGTGTCAAAAGGCTTTCCTGTGTCCTCTGTGAGGACTTCTAGAATGCTGACCTCTCACCAAGGGACCTCTGATGAGATGCTTCATTGCTGACAATGCTACAATTTGCATGACTTTAGAGCAGAAGGCACTTGAGGGCAGAGACTTGTTAATCCTTTCAAGGTACAAATCACAATGGGAGGATCAAACCAGCAAGGAAAGCTGCATCCATTGGTCTCCACTGACCTACTCCTGAACAAAATCACACAGTTGCATGCTTGTTTGAAATGCACATTTTCAGGTCACACGATCCTAGGAATTGTAACAAGGCCAGTTCAGAAGGTATGTGTCAAGTTTGTACCTCCACATTCCCCATCCTTATGTAAGTAGACCACTGGGAGATGTTAAATCTGCCCAGACAGATCCTAGATTATCCTGTATCTCCCATGATGGAGCTCAAGCTAAAAGAGGTTCCCTGACAGCAGCAAACACCCCTCAGGGAGTGTCGATTTTCTACTTTGGCAGCTACATTGAAATATGTATCAGGATGAAAGCACAAGCTCCTGAGAAAGAAGGCTGAAGAACCAGATGCCACATCTACAACAACCCCTGCAGCTCACTGCCTGCACCTGACACAACATACAAGGCTAGGGTGTTGTCATCCTGGACTGTATTAGAAGGGCTCTGGTTAGTAGGTCAAGAGAGGTTCTTCTCCCCTCTGCTCTGCCCTGGTGAGGCCACATCTGGAATACTGTGTCCAGTTCGGGGCCCCCTCAGCTCAAGAAGGGCCTCAGGGAACTGCTTGAGAGAGTCCAGCACAGAGCCACAAAGATGGAATGGAGTGGAACATCTCCCTGCTGAGGAAAGGTTGAGGGAGCTGGGGCTATTTAGCTTGGAGAAGAGACTGAGGAGTGACCTCATTCCTGTTTGTAAAGATGCTCAGGGCAGCATCAGCAGGACAGAGCCAGGCTCTGTTCAGCGATGTCCAATGACAGGACAAGGGGCAGTGGGGGCAAGTTGGAGCAGAGGAGGTTGCATATGAACATAAGGGAAAACTTTTTTACTGCAAGGGTGACAGAGCCCTGGGACAGGCTGCCCAGAGAGATCATGGAGTCTCCTCTGGAGGCATTCAAAATGCACCTGGATGCCTCCCTGTGTGGCCTGCCCTAGGTGATCCCAGTCTGGCAAGGGGATTGGACGAGATGATCTTTTGAGATCCCTTCCAACCCCTAACATTCTGTGATCACCGAGGCAGGCCACACAGGAAGGCATCCAGGCAGCTTTTGGAGGTCTCCAGCCAAGCCAAAGCACATGCAGCTAACTGTGATGCTTGTGAGAAATGTCTGCTCCCCAGTGCACATTGCACCCTGAGAAAGAAGCGCACGGTAAAGGGGACACGGCACATTGGCATATCAGCAGCACCATGTACAGATACAGGACCACAGCACAGAGTGTTTGAGAGCTTCCATAGCTCTGAGGGGCTGCAGTAGACAGCATTTTTATTTCAGAGACACCTCCCACGTTCTCCTACATATGGTTTATTAATAAGTTGATGAAACTTATTTACAGGATAACATTGATGACACAGTAGTTCCTGGATCTCTGACACCCTCTGATCAGCTGGATCTTTTATACCTTGCATGTTATAAATATGGCATCTTCAAAACCAAGTAACAAGAAGCCCTTGAAAATTTCAATGTGCTAGAAAAAAAAGTATTTCAAGATGCTCAGAGGGCTGGAGCAGCTCTCCTATGAGGACAGGCTGAGAGAGTTGGGGCTCTGCAGCCTGGAGAAGAGAAGGCTTCCAGGAGACCTTAGAGTAGCCTTCCAGTATCTGAAGGGGGCCTACAGGAAGGCTGGGGAGGGACTATTGACAAGGTCTTGTAATGACAGGNATTTCTCATCCCCTAGTTTTCTTTTCTTTTTTTTTTGCTTTAGCATTTCTGCCACCCTCCTTTTGCTTGGGACAAAGAAGCAAACAGGATTTCCCAGCACGGTGCATGCCCATTCTCCTTAGATATGAACAGACTACAATCAAAAAGAAATAATCATCATAATACAGATTGCAAACCCACATATTTTCTGTATGAAGAGATGAACTCTCTATTTCTCATGACTAAATGTTGTTTGTGTAAAGGATTGCTTCACGCTGGGCTGACGGTTTCACTTTTGTAGGGTTTTTATTTTCTAGTGACTCTTCTCTTACCAAACCACCTTTTGACTTCCAGATGAGGAGGGGAAAGTGCAACAAGATGAAATGGGAAGCACAATTACTTTTAAGGCTTAAATACAACACCTATTCTTGTGAGATTAGTAAGTGCTGGCTTGTTACCATCAGCCTTTCAGTTTATATTAGAAATCCTCAGGGTCTGTTAACACTTAAATCATGACTTTGCTTCCTGAAATATTCATCAATCCTGCATTGTAGCCCCAGTTTGTGAATAACATTTGATTTTTAATTCTACAAATTACATAAGCAGTGACTCCTCACTCTGTTTTCCTCAGTAATGAATGGTGACTTAAAAACAAGAAGCATACCAATGTTTGGCAGCCTACAACCATCAGCTCTCATTTCCTCAATCAGAGCATGGTGAGTCAGGCCACACCACTAAATCCCTCCAGAAATCCTTAAGAACAACAACAACAAAAACAACTAAGTCTGAAGCCACTGGAAGTTTAGTTAAACTCTGTATGAATGATTTATTCCTATTCTGAAAGCAAGTTGCTTCTTGATTTCAGAATGAGAAATGGCACACTAATACCTTCGCTTCACAACACAACTCATACACCAAACAAATGAATTTAATTTATTGACTGACTTTGGATATTTTCTCTTCCTCTCTACACCTTATCCCAATTAGCCTTTTCAGTTGTCAGCTTCATAGGTGGCAAACAGAAAACTCAGGATATGAATGCCTTACCAAAAGCAGCCAAAGCAGTAGCTGGCTGGCTGAACAAACAAGCTGCCTGTACGGAACACCAGCGATCTTTGCAGCCCCAAAAAAGACAACGTGGCAGACATGTCCCCGAGCCCTTTGGATCAACTTGAGCTGGTAACTCAGTGACAAGGAATTAAGGAACTGATTTTAAAGTACAATGAGAAGAGCAGATAAACAAGCCATCATGCACGCTCCTGGGGTGCTACAAATGGTGTTACTTTACCTTCTTTTATTTTGTTGGTTTTTACACCTCAACAACTAAAACAGCTATCAACAAGGAAACCCCAGGCCTTACCATCTCAACACTTCTCCCTGTTTATTTACAAGCACTGAATTATTCATGTTATATAAGGGCATATACAGGAAGAGATCTGGATATGTAGAGAAAGAGAAACCATCAAGTCCCAATCATCTGAACCTTTACTTAGAGAACCATGGGACATAAATCCAAAATGTTTAAGTACCACACCATTTCTGCAGAACTTCAGTCTCTAAATTACTCTGGCACTTAAAAAATTACCTTATGTTCACAATCTGCTCTAATGCAAATCACATTACTGGAGGCTACAGCTCAATTTTATTTTTTCTAGCAAGGAACTTTTATTGGCAGTAAAGCCTAAGAGAATAAAACTTGGCCTAATTAGATTGTTCACAGCATCCTTCCTGCAGGAGAAGCACGGGCACCACTGACAGCTCCTGAACCTGGGGTGTATTCTGGCTCTATCACTCCAAGGGGAATTTTCACTTCCAACAACAGCAGATGATCACCATGTTAGTGTCCATGGGGTGTTTTATGGCACAGGAGTGCAGCAGTCATAAATGCCAAAAGTACCAATGGTGAGAGCCAAAGTCCTTTTGCTTTTCTTCAGACAGTTCTTGTAATGCTTTCTAACACTAACTCTGTGCTATACTTGGGCAGCAACTATACCAGAAATTTGAATTCACAGAATCACAGAAAACATCCAATTGGAAGAGACCTCAAAGATCATCCAAGTCCAAGCCTTGGCCCAGCACTGAAGGGTCAACATGAGACATGCTCCTAAGGACAAGATCCACAGGCTGCTTAAACACCTCCAGGGATGGCGACTCCACCACTGTCCTAGGCAGACTGTTCCAGTGTTTGAGAGCCCTTTCAGTGAAGAAAGATTTCCTAACATCCAGTTTAGCCTCCTGTGGCACAGTTTGAAATCATTTCCTCTGGTCCTGTTGCTTTACATCAAGAAGAGGCTGCCCTCTCCTTGATCCAACCTCCCTTCAGGAGCTATGAAGTCACCCCTCAGCCTCCTCTTCTCTAGACAGAAGACCCCCAGCTCCCTCAGATGCTCCTCATAACCCAGGCACTCCAAGTCCTTGACCAGCCTTGTTACCCTGCTATGGACATGCTCCAGCACCTCAATATCCTTCTTGAACACAGTACTTGAGGTGTAGTCTCACCAGTGCTGAGTACAGAGGGATGATGACCTCCCTGTTCCTGCTGGCCAGAGTGTTTCTAGTACTAGCCAGGATACCACTGGCTTTCCTGGCCACCTGGGCACACTGCTGACTTGTATTGATGTCAACCATCAGCCCATACTCCCAAGTCCCTCTCCAAGTTGCAGTTTTGGGTCAGTAGGATCCCCTTAGGATAGTTCCCAGAGCTGTTCTGACCAATGACAAGGATTTTATGTGCATTTTGGGGGGCAATAGGGGAAAACAAAAAGTTCTTTTCTTGGCAGTTGGACTAAATGATCATTGTAGGTCCCTTCCAACTGAATTATTCTAGTTTATTCTTTTCACAACTTGTTAGAGTCTTTTCTTCTAACGTACCTCCTAACAAACTCTTGGCACCATTCCAAACCTACCCCACTACGAAGCCTTTTCAATGCATCTCCTCTTCAAATTAGTCACCCAACAGTTATCCCCACAGTTTATTAAATTCCCTCTGCTCCACAGCCAACTGCAAGGCAGCTGTGCAGTCAGAATGATAAATACCCCAGGAAAGCAGAGAAGAATCCCAGCTACACTGCTTCATTTTGTTTGCTCCTTCGCCCCAAGCCACTTTCTCCTCTGACACAATATTTGATATTGGCTCAGAAACCTCACATTTCTCCAGGCCATTGCAGCAGTCTCATCCGTGCACAGCCCTGACAGGGGGACTATAGAGATCAAGTAAGGACTGTAAACAAACCACATCCTGTTTATGACAGTCAGCACAGAAGAGCCATTTCCCTCCTGCTTGGCACTTCCCAACATGTCACTTGGCATCTCCTCTTTTTTTTTTTTTTTCCAGGAGGAAAGCTCATTAGCAAATTCACTCACTGCTAAGAAATTCTCCTTCTGGATGACTGTTTCTCAAGCAGGAAGCATTGGGAAGGGATCGCAGCGCATCCAGGCAGGGTGGTCAGGATGCTGGTGGAAATTGCCAGTTTTCCAGGTAAAAGAAATCAGATGTTTCCAAATCACTGCACTTCCACATGAAAATAAATGGAAGAGGGGCTGCAGCTATTCACTGGCTTCTACCACAGCCTCTCTGGCAGATGCTGCATGCTCCAAAGGCTATTTCTAACTAATGGACCTTTCTACGATGCACTTTAGTCTTATGACTATTCAATTCTAGCTTTCCCTACTAAAATATAGATAGCATAACGCAAATTCACCTCCTACAAAATGGACTATTGTTAGAATGTCCTTCTAGCAACCTCAGCAGGAGCCTTTGGGAGGAAGGAGGGAAGCACACACATCTTCCTGTTTTCCAAACTACTTTATCCATAACGCCCAAGGCTGGATTGACTTTGGCAGATAAAAAGTTGGAATTTTATCTAACAAGCGACTTCATTCTTTCCATCAATTAGCACCAGCACAAAGGATGCATACAATCAAGACTAGGGTAATACATCCCTAGGTCACATTGTACCTGAGGGTAGGAGAAAGAAACAGCAGCCCAAAGTCCCAATCAATCACAACAGTCTGCTCTGTACTTGTCTAAAGGTGACTTGAAAATGGAAAATACTACCATGTGAATGTTGCAAAGAGAAAAAAAACCACCAAACTTACAGCTGACAAAAGCTCTGTTCAGAACTCTTCAGCAATTCAGAAATCTGAATTTTTTTATTAGTTTCAATATCTTGGAAGTGGACTTTGGCTACTACGAAGGGCCTGAAGACTACCAAGGAGTGAAACTATGATATGAGAGGAGAGAATCTGATGCCACAGTTCTGGAGTCACTGCTGACATCCCAGTGAGAGGAGAGAATCTGATGCCACAGTTCTGGAGTCACTGCTGACATCCCAGGAGTACTTAAGATGTTACCATGCCAGAGGCAAGGCGGCAAGGAAACTGCAGCTACTCAGTTAGCTCCACAGGGCATTTAACAAGTAATTAGACAAGGTTGTGCAGCAATTCTTCTAAACAGTCATCTACTAATAACATTTTTAAATTATCAGATGACTATGTTGACTCACTACTTCAAGATTATCACAGTTTAAACTCCAGATATTGTGTTAATTACTTCACTCTGGCACAAAGCAGATGCACAAGGCAATGCTCTTTGATTTGGTAAACCTTCAGTACTCCTTTGGCCTTATTATATATCAAAGTTCTTCACTAAGACCAAAACCATTCTCTTGAATTGCAGTTAGGTAAATGAGGGGGTGAGGGCTGTTGGTCAAGTAGCAGAGAAGTTACTGCTGTTTAGAACTTATTTACACACCTTTTACAAAAGGATTCACAGGGTCCTTATAGGTGTTTATTTAGCACTTGTCCAGGTCCTCATTAAGCAAAATTCTAGATCTGGAAAAATTGTGATTAAAGCATTAATTGTACTCAAGGCTTACACAAATTGGATCTAAGGAGTTTCCCTGATGTGGTACCTTAAACCTCCATAAAGGCAAAGAATCATAGAATGGTAAGGTTGGAAGGGACCTCAAGGATCATCTAGTTCCAACCCCCTGCCATAGGCAGGGACACCTCCCACTAGTACAGGTCACAAGTCCTCATCAACCTGGCCTTGAACACCTCCAGGGAGGGAGCAGCCACAACCTCCCTGGGCAACTTGTTCCAGAGATAGTCCCAAATACCAATGACACCACACAAAAAGGAACCTGCAAATCTAGGACTTTGCCAAAATTAATTTAGTAAAAAAAGCTAAATCTGTAGCAGATGTGTGTGCACAGGCACACCACACACACAAAAACGTACAAATCAAAGGATAAGAACAAAAAGCAGAAGGTGTCAGATGAAGAGAAATGGCACAAGTCAGGCTGGAGAAGCCAGTGTGAAGGTATCATCTGGAACTTGAACACAGGAATATCAAACAGATGACATGGAGCCCAGGCACAGCACCAGTACCTGCTTCATCTCTGAAAAAGTTCAAACTGGCAGTAAGCCTGCCATAATACATCTTAAATACTGCTGCAAACTCAGAACACTCGGAAGTCAGACAGAGCAAAGTGAAGTCTGTTAAAGAGCAATTAGCTGCATTAAAAGCTGAGTTCAGCTGGCTGCAGGGAATTGACAGATCCCCTGGTTCTGTCCCCCTCCAAGTAACAAATCAAGCAAGCAAATGCCTCCCTCTACTCCCACACAGGAAGCAAATCTGTTTACAATCCTGGAATGAATAAATAAATGAAACTCAACACTAAGTTTTCCTCAGTGCATGAGATGAACAGCAGAGAACTGAACAGCCAATTGTAGCAGTCGCACTCCATTAAAAGAAAACAAAACAAGAGCCAGCCCTAACATCTTGGTGTAGCTGCAATATGCCAGCTATGCACACAAACCTAAAAACATCTGACAGAAACAAACATTACTCCAAGGCATGAGGGACACAGAGCAATATTGTGCATCTCACATCTGAAAGCTTTGACTAAAGCTACTTCATCGCTGCAGAGAAGTTAACTGACAAGTTAACAGCCAACCANCTTGAGTGAGCTGTGCTAGTGGCAGGGGGTTGGAACTAGATGATCCTTGAGGTCCCTTCCAACCTTACCACTCTATGACTCTACGACATCAATCTGTTGCAAGGACTGGAACAAGGCTGACAAGCTGGAGACCTGACCCAAAGGATTTCAGCACAGTTGCAATCTGCAGGTTCAGGGGAAAAAAAAAAAATAAAATAAAATTGCACTTCTAATTGTCGAGGAGAAAGAAGCATATTTACATCTCACCCAACCAACTTCACTTCTGCACTGCATTGATCCAGTCTGTGCTGAACTTGGGCTGTTAAATGCCAACTTTTGATGCAGCTGAGCTATTACAAATGTCTAGGGAATACACAAAGCCATTAAGTACATACCTCCTGTATTGTTATTTGCTCAGAAATAGAAACAGAGGCTTAATTTTGCACAAGGCCTTCGAGTCTGGCAAGGAAAGGTAGAGCCTTTGAAGGGAAAAGAAAGAGAAATACCAAATTGCTCTTATCATTGTGAAACCATTTGGCAAGAAATCAGTTGTGGACGTCTTCAGTCTTGTGAGAGAGATTAAAAAAAGAATAAAAATTACCTGAATTAACGACACAGAATTAGTGAACTTCCCCAATCTCTTGGGAGTTGAGTCACAGGCTCAGAAGAGGTGCAAACAAAGCTCCAAACAGCAGCATCAGAAGCAGTCTGTTACAAAGCAAAAGCCAGAAAGCAACAACTCTCCAGAGAAGAATGACTGAATCTGAATTCAGCCATCACTTCTATTACTATCCATCACCCTCTCAACCTAAAGGAAATGGATACCAATAAACATCTCAACGTTTACTGAACACTTTATTAAGAACTGTAGCATTCTGTGATGCAAAATGAATCAGTACTTCTTGGTCAAAGCTCTCAACCCAGCTTATTTAACCCTATTTAAAGTCTGTCTCAGCTGTCTCACCCAAACAAAAGAGCTTTTGCCTGATAAGGGATTTCAAGACTGAAAACAGTTTAACAGCTAAACCCCATCTAGATGTACTCACTGTCT
The DNA here is from genome assembly GCA_013399055.1 of Ramphastos sulfuratus. Taxonomy (NCBI): domain Eukaryota; kingdom Metazoa; phylum Chordata; class Aves; order Piciformes; family Ramphastidae; genus Ramphastos; species Ramphastos sulfuratus. Next base: position 14,443 of record WBNM01034120.1, read on the forward strand.
ATCATCTACTCAGCAAGGCTTATCATTCCTTCCCATTTTCCCCTACCACCTGCTTTTATACCCACTTGTTACATCTTGAATTAAATTACATTCCAAACTAATTAAGATAATAACCAGTTTGAGCTTTTGTTCAGCAGCTGAAACAATGAGATCCCTCTTGTCTCTGATGGGCTCAGGGTAATAAGGAGCCAAAGAGTAACTTAGCTACCCCAGAGATGAAGTTCAATGTCTTTACATGTGTAACACTATTAAGAAGCAGCTGAAATACAGAAGAGAGCCAGCACACAGCCATAAGATCATGCACAGAGTCTCTCTTCATCTTCTGGGACCAAGTGAAAGCAAACAGTAGCCACCTAGAAACCTTCCAATCCATGGGATGTACCCAGCATTGTTTCAGCAAGCTCTTGTGTGGAACACCAGCAAAGTTTAACCTCCATCACCTTTTATGGGTTTGCAGCACCAAGTCCAACTGCAATACTGAGGCACCAACACCTTTGAGGAGGAAGGTACAAGCACTCAACTACTTTGGTCAAACAGCTTCATCAAAACACATTCATTCCACTCCCACTTTCCTGAAACCAGTCAGATGTGAATCCTTTCAGATGAGGGCAAAGAAAAGGCAGCTCACTAGTGGAAGCACTGTTTGAATGTCAGTCTTACAGCCTACTGCAGTGACTGAAGAGCACAACATTTTCACATAAAAAAATGCTTTCATAAGTCTGTTTCCCCCACAAAAAAAAAAAGAAGTCAAATTAGTTGGAAAAACCTCTCTTATAAGCGAGAAGAGTCTGCAGGCATGGACCCAGGCATCTTTTAGTAAATAAAGGACACATCTGTGGAGATGACATTTTACTTACTGGTTCCCTAGCATTCTGTGTTTGCCCTGGGCACCACTTCAAGAAATACAACTTATTGTTTTGGGGACTGATCTAATTTAATTGTTTATTATATTTCATAAATTGCTATTCTGGGTAGAAGTGATTAATAGACATAATTCTATGTATCCTCCTTCAGAAGGTTTTTTAACAGAATAATCAGAACAACATTTTCATGGTTTGCTGTATTAGTGTTTTCCCTTTCTCTGGTAAAACAAAGCTAACTTCAACAGGAACATTTCAATCTCTAACAGAAAGCAAACACTTTAAGTTACTGCAAGAGTTCTGTACCCTTTTTCAAACAACAAAACTATTTGACATCTACCAACACCATGGATGTTATCTTAAGACTTGGCAGTATGCAGCACTTGATTAAGGCAAGAGACTTGATTTTTAAAAGCCAACAGTTAAAACTGGAGGCTATTTCTGGTTGCTGGCACTTAGCTCAGCTCTAGTTTCTAGTCACTTATCTCTTCCCTTCCTGCCACATGAAGCAGGTGGATCCCAATGGCTGAGGCAGTAGTGAGGCCACCAGAAAATAGAAGAGAAACTCTTTAATTGCCCTTGAGAAGCAAGACAAGCACAAGGGGAGGAGGGAAGGATGCCAAGGAAAGGCAATAATTGCCACAACTTATAAATAGGTGGGTTCAAGGGAGAGAGGAAGTGCAAGAATTATTAAATTTAAACCAACCCATTTGGACCTAATCACTGCCATATCTCAAGGATGATTTTTTTTTTTTTCCCATTCAATGTCTGAGTTTTTCCCCCCTCTCAGTTCTGTCCACGTATGGGTTCCTCCATGACATTTCTAATGTTCTTGCTTGGAACAGAAAGCAAACATGTGAATTTCCTACTGTGACTGCAACCTTGATGTGGTGAAGTCAACCCTGCAGACATTTTGGTGCACAGCTGAAGTGGCAACTCAGAGCCAAAGAGAAAGGAACTCCACATTTAAGATATGAGTTAAAGCCAAAGGAATTCAGTTCAAAAATACACAGAGTACATTTGTGTCCACCCACTGCAATAGTCTCTTTTGCAATTTTCTGCCACAATGTTCTTTATAATTAGCACACCACCAAGCCTGTTAATCCTCAGAAAAATCAATTGATTCAACTTCGGAAAACACAAAATTAAATTCTCCATACTGAAATGTCTCTCTTTAACTGCACAATCATCAGGAAGAAGAGGGTTTAAGAAAAAACAGTTATGGTCTCAACCTGCTCAGTTACAAAATGCCAGAAGAAACAATACAACTCTTTTTAACATCTATTATTAAGCAAGTTACCTTACAGGCAGTCTTCTGTGCCCACATGAAATGATCTTATGCACACACATACCCCACCAGGTACTTCTGTAGTCCACAAAACCACTTGACCAGTAAAGGCCAATTTCCTTGGCATTTCTGTTGTACATCTCCTAATTCTTCCCATAAGGTAATAAATCAAATGTCCTCCCACAGCAGCCCTCCATGGCCCACGCTTCCTCTTCCCTCACCTCCCCACACTTTCTCTCCATATTCATTGCTGAGGAACGTGTGGGCTAGAGAACACACAGACCCTTCTCCTTGCCACCAAACTAAATCAAGCAAGCCAGCTGTCTTTGCATTCTGCTGGAGTGAAAGCTACACATTTGTTCCCTCCTTTGTTGGTTTGCACAAAACACCCTGGCTTTAAAAGACCTGCCCCTCTCTCCAGCTTCACCAGGCTAGCCAAGAGATTGAGAAGAGATGGTGAAAGGCCAAGAGGATAAGGAGAGATGGCAAAAGGCTAACAAACATCACAAAATTCATAGTCTTCTGAAATCAGTCCAAAACAAACTGTTCTTCTATTTTTTTTAATCAAAGTTGCTCTCATGTAGAAAAAATCCTGCAACAAAGCAGTCCATCCAATGCAAATCCTTCAGACTCATGAAGGTTGGGAGACCTCTGAGATAAAGTCATACAATCATAGAATGGTAAGGNATTGTTAAACTGATGGAAACAAACATCTCTACATCTGTTGGCAAAAGTGGTGTTAAGACTGGAGCCTAGTACAAAAAAAAACTCAATCACTTCAAGTCAAAAGGTCAAACTCTTCACCACTTTTATTAGCCACAGTGTCTTAACCTCCAGCCAGAACGGTCTCCACCTGCCCATGAAGACTGGCTGGCTGAATTGTGGTGTATCTCACTTGCAACAAGCTGGAGTTTTCTACTGCACATCCACGCTTGCAGAGAGGAGAGCAACTGCCACAGCTAACCATACATGTCCTAACATCCATCTCCAACAGGTGGTCATTAATGTTGTGACAATGATGGAGGTCTGAACACGACACTGGCTAATGTCCTGCTGAGGTCGCACTGCAGAACTGGAATTATGCTAACTGGGTCAGACAGGCAGCTTGAAAAGAGCAACATTTCCCCCAGGACTTCCCAGGCACAAAGAAGTCTCAGCAGACCAAGCACGTGTAACACCTCTGGTGTGATCCTCAGCACAGAGAAAGCAAGTGTCAGCTTGAGGCGAGAGGAACTAAATCAGTGCCTAATCTTACAAACGCTAGCCCAAGTATGAGCCTTGCTCTTGTAGAGAACCTCTACAACAAATAAAATGTTGGGAAATGCTGTGGCTGTCTTAAAAGCCTAAAGAATGCTCCTCTCCATTTAGAGCAAAATTCATCCCTGACACCTGTGCCAAGAATATGTAGGAAGGAAACATTTTACCTATTGACACTTTTGCCCAAACAGCAAGTGCCTGAACCCAGAAAGGCAGCCTTTGCAGAGACACTGAATGAGGTTTGTTTTTCTGGTGTCTGAAGGTTTTACAGACACAGACACACATGCCATGTATCTGAGCATCACCAGATGACAGTCTGGGGGAATACTCAGGCTTTCCAATAAGCCACATTTTCAGTCTATTTAATATTTCATTTTACATGATCCTTTCAGTTGCATTTATGTGATCTATCTGCAGTGTGCTGTCGTGCTTTAGTGAGTCATTCCCTATGACTCAGGAAAACAGCCTTTTTTTATAAGAACTGTAAAGATTAACTTGAACCCCTACAGCAAAAACCATACAGCCTCCACAGGATGCCACTCCACACTGCTACTGCAAGGTAGCCAGCATCCACATTTCTGAACAAGTGCTGACACTGTGTCCACTACCAGCACCTCCCCAAGCTCCTCAGCACCACACTAGCACTGTGCACTTCAGTGTGCCAGCCCAACACAGGGGAAGGTAAACCCAAGCACCAGTCAAAAATTACATCAAATCTGAGTCTCAGTGCCACAGTGAAGAACTAAGATTGCTTTCATGCTTAAATTATTGTGATTTTTTCTATTCAGCATTCTATGAGGTGTTTGTCCTTGTTGAATAGAGAGTAAGCATCTCTCCTAGGAGGAGAAACTGAGGGAGTTGGGGCTGTTCAGGCTGGAGAGGAGAAGGCTCCCAGGTGACCTTATTGTGGCCTTTCAGTATCTTAAGGGGGCTACAAGAAAGATGGGGAGGGACTTTTTAGGATGCCAGGTAGTGATAGGGCTGGGAGGGAATGGAACAAAGCTACAAATGGGCAGATTCAGACTGGATATTAGGAAGAAGTTCTTCACCATGAGAGTGGTGAGAGCCTGGAAGGGGTTGCCCAGGGAGGTGGTGGAAGCCTCATCCCTGGAGGTGTTCCAGGCCAGGCTGGATGAGGCTCTGGACAGCCTGATCTGGTGTGAGGTGTCCCTGTCCGTGGCAGGGGGGTTGAAAGTAGATGATCTTTGTGGTCCCTTCCAACCCTGACTGATTCTACAATTCTATGATTCTAAGTGAAGCAGTCTAGGCTTAATTTTAACAGCACAACTTAGAGCTAAGGATAATAATGGAAAAGTTTATTTCCTTACAGTTATTACACACAAGGAAAAAAAAAAAATATTTGGGACTACCAGACCATGTAAGAACTGTGAAGAACCAGCAATATGAACCTTCACATAATTAGTATTGCATGTTTTCTAGAGCTATTTAGAACAGTAGTTGTAACAAACTCATTGAGCCCCAATCATTGGCATATCTGAAGGATTAAATACTTTTTTTTTTCATTAAAAACAGTACTGGTAACAATGATTAATACCTGGATAAAGAACTAATGTAGGAAAAGGAAAATACCAGTTAGTATTTTGAAGTCAAAAGGAATTTTAGGAATAATGTAGGATTCCACAGTGGCTTTCCAAACTACAGTGATATATCAAAATATGTTAGACAAACCAAAAAAAAACAACATTTACCTCTTTTCTGGAAAGATGAAAGAGGATTTTACACACCAAGAAAGGAAAAGAAACCACATGGAGGGGTTTAAGAGTTGGGATATTTTGCTTGCCATCTTGTGGCTGACTTCACCAAAACATTGGTTTGCAGTTATCCTGATCAGAGGGAAAAACACACATTAGCAAATGAACAGCACAGTCACCATTTTCTCCATTTACATTTGTTTACCATTTTTATTTCTCAGCTAATAACAGAATCAGATATATGAACCACTACAGAAGCAATTGGCATAGATGAATGAAGCACTTTCTGAGGGGGCTTTCCTTAAAATAATTAATGTCCAGACAAATCCTCTGTCTCTACTCTTTTTTTTCCCCTCTATTACTTCTACATGCTGTTTCTCTAGCATCAGTAAAACCTTTCCAAGGACTAGGCAAGCAGTAAAGCCTTTTAGCTTAACTTGCCAGGATCTCATTTGAATTTCAGTGCCAGATAAGAGTCTCACCAAGATATTTGCCTGTGTAACAATGTCATAGAATCATAGAATCNTTTCCTCAGGGCTGCTCTCAGCCATTCCCCACCCAGCCTGTATTTGTGCTTGGGATTGTGCCTACCCAGGTGCAGGACCTTACACTTGGCCTTGTTGAATTTCCTTCACCAATGATTTCACATTTCCAAAGCAATCAGGCAAGAATGCATTTATTGCATGTTTAGGTATGAAGATTTCAACTTGAGGAACACAAATAAGGTTTGAAGCAGTAAGAGAAAGAAGCTTGCTTTGTTTCCCATCTCCTGAGAAGATCTCAAAGGAAAGGTTATCTCTAATGAATTCTACAGCCTACATCATTATTCCTCTGTAGCAGGAGTATCATATTTTGGTTTGCAGTGCACTGAACTATGCTTTTATTCCTTCTGCTAGTTCTAACCATGCCCACCACAAAACCAGAACAGCTTATGAGCCAAATTAGGCAGGGCCCCTTTAGGAATGAATGCAGACTCCCATTTTCAGTGACCATTAAAATGCCACACAAATTAATCAGCTGAAAACTAGAGAACATCCTTCTCATTTTAAAAGCAGCTCTCAAACAAAGGCTAACCTAAGACTTGCTCAAGTCAAGTCCTTACTCCTTACAGTTTGTCCCCATACCTATAGCATGCACCCATGCATAATCTAACTTGGTCTAAGCACTCTCATTCATCTCTATCTTTCCTATATTAAACTAAAATACTCATTTTTCAATTGTCAAGCTGTCTAAATAACTTTGCCAGCAGCACAACTCATCTCTTTCATAATTATAAGAGATACTAAGAGTCTCCTTTCATCTTCCAGTGAACATATATTTAGCTAGTTTGCAAGTACCTGCTGCAATTTGTTATCCAGGGCTGCTTCTTGCCCTCAGCAGTCTCCTTTCTGAAATTCAGCAATGTTCTAAGGACCCAACAAGGCATTGCACAGAGGCAGTACATCACTTATTTTAAGATATTCAAATTGTTCCCTGATACCAATGAGAGTATTTCTTCAGACTTTCAAACTGCTGCTACATATCAGATTTTTGGGTTTTTTTTGAACCACTGAACACAAGAACACCCAAAAAGGCTTTTTTTTTTTTAATCTGAGTATACAGCCAGAGTATCCTCCTGATGGGCTCCTTACTAAAAACTAGGTTGAAATTCCCAAATACACATGCCATTTATTAAGTAGCTTAAATGATCTACATCCTTTTGGGTCAGGGCAAACTATTATTATCAATCAGAATTTGTTCTGCCTTCCACTTCCAATCACCTTCAAGCTTAAATTTCATTTAACACACTCATTTCCACTTTTAATACGGCCAAATCAAGGCAGCATATGAACCCAGGACAACCATTAAAACTGGTGGCACTCTCCTTTAATAACATGATCAACTCATCATGCACAAACTCATAAAGCCAACACTATAAAACATAATACCAGCACTATAAAAGACAACAACTTGCCTTTCACCATACTGGCAGCACTGAGAAAAATCCAAGGACTACAATCACAGAATACATCACACAGAACAAGAAAATATATTTCCATCCAAAAGGAGTTGATGGTTCTGGCTCTTTCTCCACATCGAGTGGCTTGCTTAGCTATTAACCCTCTTGTGTGCCCACCCTTAGTATTGTATTTCTTACCCTACAATCCCTATTGACAGAAAATCTCTTTCTACTTTGTACTGAGTCTGTTCTCTGCTTCTGCCCTATTAACTCATGTCAATACAGCAAAGGGAGCAAAATAAAGTAGCAAAGTTGATACTCATCCATCACATTTTTGTGCAGCTGCTGCAGCGAAAAAGAACAGATAAAGCATCCTTGATTTTGATCTAGGGAGCTGCCCCAACCCTCCAGTCCTGCTTGGCATCAGATGTGAGCACAGCATCACTTTCCTTTGGCTTAAAAGTCAAAACTTGTCCATTGCCTCTAGCAACAAAAGAAAAGGCTGCATAGGTCAGAAGTTCATCTACCAAATTAATATGGAGCATCCTGACCATTCAGAGCAAAGACCACATGCTGAAGCAGAGGCTGCTCTGATCTCCACTCTGCTTTTACAAATACAAAACACCCACAAGAAAAACTGTTCTTGTTTTAGCAAAGTCACAAACTGTGGGGGCATTTACAAGACAGCCCCACCTTCCCTCCTCTGCTTTTTTCTGCCCTTCCCTCAATTGCATTTTTTTTCTACCCAAATCACAAAGAACCTCTGGGAATCAAAGGAAGGAATCATCACTGAACACTCAACTGGACAGGATGATCTCTTTTCTCCTCCAATCCCTGCAACAATAGGAACACCAGAGATCTGAATTCAGAAGGAAAAAGAAAGCATTTATCAGACAGAATAGAAGAGATTAAAGCATTTCTACCTCTGATTGAATGACCACAGTATCGCATTACCTCTGCTCCTGCTGCTGCAGAGGAAGTGATTGAGCCTTGGCACAGGGGCCTTGCTGAGTGAGGAAAGGGGCAAATCTTCTCACCAGAATTTTAATCTGCCACTCCTGGAATCTGGAAATCATTACCCAGTGCAGCAGAGAAATGAATGCTACATGGCATCCAAGGGTCCCCCTTCTAGGAGTTTCTATCCGAGATGCAGTGCATTTCAAACAGATTGTATAAGGTATTGCAGACCTTTAAGCTGTGTGGGACTGATGAAGGGCTAAAAGAAACAAAAGTACAAAAAGGAATGAATAAAAAAGAAAAATGAAATAGTGAACACAATTTAAAGACACATGAAAAGAGCCTCAGTGAAACCTGTGACTTCCACCTGTGGAATGGTAAAATGCATTAACTCATCTTGCAATAATTTTAGTACCTTTTATACACACTGGAGCTTAACTTGAGTCTCATTTCTTTCCAGTGGACAATGCTGGAGGTGCAAGGAACAGAAAAAGGTAAGAATCTGGTTTCTGGATTGATTCCCAGGTGAAGACAGTTGTGACTCCCCTCCAATTCATGCCAGCTTCTTGCTTAGCAGAGTCTATTGCTACAGACAGATCTATCAGAAGCACAGCTGTGCAAAGTGGTGTTTTGGAGCACTCCAAATTCCTTCCTTCTACCCTTTCCTGCAAGTTTGAATGGGGAGACAAAGGAGGCACAAAAATTACTTCCCCCCTACCCTGCCCTGTGGGCTTGAAGGGGGAACAACAAAAGGCCTTCCCCCACAGGTGTGCTGAGCCATGTGGCAGCCCACACTGGGAATCAGGCTGGTGGTTGGCTGGGTCTGCATGCCCACTGTACATGGCAAATGGACACTTTGTCTAGAAAGGCATAAACAGAGCAAGGGAGAAGGTGTGAGGTGCCTGCCTGAGAAGTGTTCCTGCCTTAAGAGTCCCCTGCCTTGACACAGCTCCTGTTTTGGACCATCTTTGCTTTTGGATGGCTCCTACCTTTTCACACAGCTCTCAGGTCTGCCTTTGGAGGCCTCTCCCCACTTGTGCACCACTCTGTGCAAACTTGCAGGCTTGGCAAATCCTGGGGTCCTTTCAAGAGAGCTGCCAGTGGCACCCAGACCCAGCTGCTCTCGGACCATACTGCAGCTGACTTCTTGGCTGCTATTCCGCGCTGGGCACACCCAAGCAGTTGGGCTCTCCCCTGCCACTGCTAAGGCAGCATCGCTTCCATGGATCCCTGCCTTGTGGCAGTCACGTTTGGAGACACTCCTGACTCTGGCAGCTTTGCCACCCACCTTGGGGCTGCTGCATGGATCCAGACTATTGGATATTGCTTGTGGCATCAGAAGGCAGCCAAGCTGCAAGGGATCATCACCCAATGCCTATCTCACCTTTGTGAGTAAAGACTGCTGCTGCTCCCTTAATTCTCTGCTCAGCCTGATTGATAGTGGGGTGAAGCTGTGTTTGTAGCTTAGACTTTTCCATTTCCTGACTTCCCAAATCTCTAAATTTGTCCATAACATCCCGTTGAAGAATTCCTGATTGAACTAGAACCTTTAAATAAACCTAAACTAGTTCTGTGTATAGTTTTGGGGGCAGGGCTTTCAGAAAAATAAAACAATTCTGCTTTTATAATTCCTGACTCAGCCACATTAATTCCCTGCCTCCACGACAGGTGGGAACACACCACACCTCACATGGCTGCTTTATAACTCATCCAGTACCACAAAAGGTGGATTTGGCTTCACCCACATTTGCAAGGACAATTTGTCCAAAAAGAGGATTTTTCTCAAGTTACAGAACCTTTCAGAGAGAAATCCATCAAGCCACATAGACCTGTCACAGTGTCACACAGACACAGCTGTCCTGTGCCACAAAAGTACTACAAATTCCAACCTTAGTAGCATCTGTACATGTGAGAATGCTTGAGATAGTAGCCAAAAGTTGACTGTTTTTCTCTAACAAACTACATTATATTTAGTTAAAAGTGACACAGTGGAAGTACAAGTTGGCAACCGTTACCACAAGCCTTACAATACTTGACAGTTTCCCTAAACTACCACTTCCTAGATATGGATTTTCATAATTTCAGAACCAATTCTCCTAGTAAGTTACTGACCTTCATACTTACAGCAGAAAATCTTAATAAAAAGGCAGTGTTGGCAAAACTGAAAGCAAATAGAAAGAAAGAAAGAAGATTTGTTGACTTAAAATGCTGGGAGGGTTGATTGTTTTCCATTCCTGAGATGCAGCATCAGCTGTTTTGTTGGGCAGGATGTCAATCCTGAAGAGATGCAAGGCCCCCTTGTAAGAAGGGCAGATTTCTTTCCCATCCCATTCAGTTTAGAACCCTTATACTAACATACATCAAAGGATAATCAAGAAAAAAAGGCAAAATTATTCAAGTTTCATCTATTTAAAAGCCACATCATACATCCACTGATTCCTCTAGTCAAGCAGCATCTTCTATAAAGGCAGCAGGCACAACTTCAATGCTTTAAAAGAATTTCAAAGTTGCAAGCTCTTAGAAGAGAAAGATGTTGAGGTTCTAAAGAGCAGCACATTGGGCAGCTTTTCCTTCCCATTATCTTCAACAGTTAAAGGCACAAGAATTCAAATGCAGCATTATGCAGAATTTACACAGCAACACAAGCAGTCAAGGCTTCCTCACTGTCTTTTCTTTTTTTCTGCCTTAGAAACCAAAGAGCAGTGGGAAAACAATGCAGTTTTCAAAGGAGGAAAAGCTTAGCTATCCAGGGATTTGTATAGATGCAGACAAAGCTGAATGAGTGATGGGATACCTGTCCTGCACTCTCCAAAACAAATCTGTGCTGGCTCCTGGAATGATTAAATGGATGCAATAAAGCAATTATTAAAATAATTTTATTTAATAGGGTTCTATGTCCAAGTACTATGACCATTAAATCATTTGCACAAGCTAAAAAGCAGACCAATTTATCATGGACATTACTAGCAGAGGTAAAGTCATTAGATTTTTAATTTAGGCTTCAGGTTAGTGGACAGAGGATTCTAACATGCTAACTGTGCCTCAGACATTTTAAGCTGCTCCCTGTTTGTGACATTTTTAGACAAATAATAATTTAATAATTCTGATGGATTTAGAGGGGGTTTTATTGGGTTGGTTGGGGTTTTGTTTTTGAAACAGAAGCAGCAAAACAAATAGTCCCTGTTCTAATATGGTAAAGGTGCCAAGAAAACTTCCTCGGGCTCTGTTTCCTCTGGCTCTGAGTTTGTGCCGAATGTGGCACTTGGTACCAAAAGGCTGCTAAGAGAAACCAGTCTGTGATGTGGGAACTGAAGCTGTCACTTGCAGAAATCATCATAAATGTTTTACAACAACATTTACTATCTGTTAAGCTGTGATGAAATCACAACTAACAGACAATACCACAGGCACCAGTTCTCAAACAGCTTTAACTGAAGCAAGAGGTATTAAATGAAGTTGACCCATGTGGAGATCACAGAGAGCAGCCCTGCCACTCTCTGAAAGACATTTCAAAGCCAAATATTCAACAGTTAAGAAATGTCAAATATATGCATGGAGCCATCCACCAGTAACCACCTATCTTCCCAAGCCAATTATGGCTTTAAAACATAGCAGGAGTAACTGACACCACCACCACCCCAAACAGATGTAAAAAAAAAAAAAAAAAAGATAGATAGATAGATAGATAGATACTTAGATTTGCAAGTTGCAGAAAGAATAATTGCAATTAGTAGGAGAACCAGAACTGCATTGGTAGATTCTCTGGGCTACAGAGATTCATAGAATGGTTTGGTTTGAAAGAAACCTTAAAGATCATCCCGTTCCAAACACTCTTGCCATGGGCTAGACCAGGTTGCTCAAATCCTCATCTAATCTGGCCTTGAATAGCTCCAAGAAGGGGGCACCTACAACCTCTCTGGACAACCTGTTCCAGTGTCTCACCACCCTTCTTCCTAATATCCAATCTACATCCGCCCTGCTCAAGCTTAAAGCAATTTCCTCTCATCCCTGATAAGCCACTACGAGTCCTGATAAAAAGTCCATTCCCAGCTTTCTTGTAGCCATCTTCAGGTACTGAAAGGCTGCTAAGAGGTCTCCCTGGACCCTTCTTTTCTCCAGGTTGAACAGCCCCCAACTCTCTCACAGTCTGTCCCCATAGGAGGTGCTCCAGCCCCTACACCATCTTTGTGGCCCTCCTCTGGACTCACTCCAACAATCTATATCTTTCTTATGCCGGGGCACCAGAACTGGATGCAGTGCACCAGGTAAGGTCTCACAAGAGCAGAGCAGAGGGGCAGAATCACCTCCTGCTGGTCACACCTCTTCTGATGCAATCCAGAAGGAAACCCTGTCCTGGGCTGCAAACACAATACTGGCTCATGTCAAGTTTCTCTGACACTCAAGTCCTTCTTTTTGAGCCAGTTTGCTTGCTTATTACTCTCCTAGCACGGTCCCTGTTTAGGCAGACAGGCAAAAAGGTGTGAACAAGCTTCCAATGGCTTTCAGCATTTGGCTCAATTTGCAAAAGCAAAAACTCCTTGCTGAGAGCACGTGGGAATAGCAGCAGTATGTGCATGTGTCTCATAGCTCAGACATTCTAAAGACAGGTCCATTCAGAGCTCTCAGATAAAAATGAAGGGTCTCAGCTACACCTTATCATAGCTCTAGATATATATAGTGTACACTCTGCAGCTATATATAACAACTTGCTGAACCTTTTTTGTGAAAAGGAAGGAAACGGAGCCTTGCTCCTTTCCTTGCATTTGGATTGATGCCTCAAAGCATAAACCAACTCCTCAGATGAAAGGAAAAGGAGGAATTTTTTAACAGTGAAATTCATTCTCAGCTGTGACAGGTTTTTGGTTGGTTTTTTTTTTTTCCATTTCTGAACTGTCTTCACTAAGCAGATGATCCTAGAGTTTCAGTTTAAGCCTTTCAGTGACTTGCAAGCATCCTCCCTGCACTAAAAACATCATCTCAGTGGACACTACCTTAGACACTTCTTAGATTTTTATGACCTACTATATTAAAACCAGTTTAAATGCAATAAAGTTTGCAACATTTACAACCAGAAAATATGGGAGGACAATAAAATTAGCCAGGCATAAAAATAAGGGAGTCTTAAACATCCTCTGCTCACTTTCTGGGGACGATATACACAGAACAGGCAAGGACTGCAAAATCAAAAAGAATTTAAATCAATTTAAAATTCAAACAACTTTTTCTCCTGCCTGCTAGGGGCTCAAGGGACATTTAACACACAGAGATTCACTCTTCAGCATTGTTTCCTCAGGTTTTCATTCTCACTTTCCAAAATTTGTTTACAAAAGTGGTGATCTGAAATATTGATGATTTAATCATCTCTCATACATGGTTTTGCTCAGCTGCAGCTGTTCTTGCAGTAATGACATACTTTATCTCTTCACACTCCACCCCTTTTCTGCAGAAGATGGAGTTGGAATATATGAATTTTTAGCTTGCTCTCTTTCTTCCCACCTCTCTTAACTACTTTTTCATTCTCTTAATGGATATCATTACAATATGTAAGGCAAACCAGCAGATTCACACTGAAGCAAAACGTTGACTGTCATAACAACTTCTTATAGTACCAAAACAAAGCTGTTCTCACAATTGTTCTTATCCCTCTCACTTCAATATGAGCTCTACAGGAGGCTATGGGGGGGGGGGTGTCTCTTTGCATAGCAATGTGTTCCAGAATCACCTAATGCTGCTAGTTTCTTCCTCTCCTCACCAATTTCTCAATAGCATGCTATTTAATGAATGGGATACAAAGCTGACTGAAGCAGAACAAAATTTATCTGCTTTGTAACATGTCTATATTAAGGAGAATCTGAAAAGTCTATTTGAAGCATAAGCAAAAGCTTTAGGAATGCAAGTGACACGAGCTGCATTTTGGGAAAGCCCTGCCTAAGCAGTGGCAAAGATATGCTTTAGTAAATATTATCATAAGCCTTGGTAACTATCACTTCCCCAAGCCAGAGGATAGATCCCTGACTTGCTCTGCATCACACAGGAGTCCCAAGTCAGAATCTGAGCTGGAAACAAAATTGCTTCCAAAGGTCCACTGAGCTTTGAATATTTCTGCAGTCCAGTCTCACAGAGGTCTCTCAATTTCCATCCAGCATTTCTCTCCTCCTGTTTAAGCAGCTTTAATGCTTTACAGAAGCACTACATCACAGACTATAGGAAGAAACACACATCCTTGCACACTGAGCAAGAATGCAGATCACTTATTACACTTTGGAGAGGATTCAGGCTAGGCCAGATGTAAATATGCAGCAGACACACATCACTCATACCATCATCTGCCTCCTAAGAAAAAATGGGTTTGCAAGACTTGGTTTACCTCTGTTGGTAGGACTTCCATTGGTCCCAAACTTCCTGCACACCACCTGATGTTCACATAAACATCTCCTGGCAGAGTGGTGAATACATAATGACATAAATCCCAGTATGGGAGCACATAACTGGCTTCTGTATCAGTAACAATCAGCAAGGTGTCATGGGTTTTACGACATGTCAAATTCTTCTCTCTCAAATAGGAACACTACAATGCAACATCTCTTTTTTTTTGGACAGGCAGTGATTCAGATGGTTGGTTAGAAAAGATGTGTTTATTTCTGAACAGCAGAGAAGGAACTGCATTGGATACAGCCAGCTTACTTCAGTAATTACCTCTGCTACAATGGATATTTGGAGACACGGTTAATAAAAGACCTCCTCTTCTGGGATTCAAATCCTGCAGTCCCAAAGCACAATTCTAAACAGAGCATGCTTCTAGAACATGGCTTCCTATCTTGCAGCAGAGACAACAGTGGTGTTCTACTTTGAAGTAAGGTAACTAGAGAAGGAACTCAGTCTTCAAAAGTGCTGTGGACAAAGCAAATCAAAAACCAGGCTAACTGATCAAACATGGTATCAACTGCGCTGACTTCTTGGCTTGGTTCACTTCTTTAAGGACATGAGGAACTCCTCTGAAGTCTGCACACGTTAACAAAAGGTGCCACTCACTTTATTTTTAAAACATCAAACCCAATGAAGTCTGAGGCTGTCTGACCAAGACTGCTAGGCTTACAAGGAGAAGGACACTGTAACTTCTGTCAGCCCCAATGACAGCTACATCATCCATGAGAGCTGCAACTACTTTTCTCTCTCTTGCTCAGTTCTCATTCAAGAATCAGACAATAGTCTCCAGAGGATGGGAAAAGAGAAACTAAAACTTCACCAAGCCTCACTCTCCAATATTCAGGTCGAGACCTCCAGCATTAATTCAGAGGAGAGATGAAGTAACTACTTTAAGATATAAAAAAACCCAACACCACAACACACACAAACAATCAAAACTAAAAGCTTGCACAAAACTGAGGAGTTTCTGTCTCATACTTGGCAGGTACATGTGAAAGAAGGTCCATATTTCATCATTCACAAGTTTGCTGCTGAGCCACAAATTTCCCAGGGGAGTGAGAATTAATTTCAAGTTTCCTCTGCCTTTAGATATTAGTGAATAATTTCTCTTTAAGTCCAAGAATATAGAATCATAGAATGGTAAGGTTGGAAGGGACCTCAAGGATCATCTAGTTCCAACCCCCTGCCATAGGCAGCGACACCTCCCACTAGCACAGGTCACTCAAGGCCTCATCCAACCTGGCCTTGAACACCTCCAGGGAGGGAGCAGCCACAACCTCCCTGGGCAACCTGTGCCAGTGTCTCCCCACCCTCACTGGAAAGAACTTCCTCCTAACATCCAGTCTAAATCTCCCCTCTGCCAGTTCAAACCCATTGCCCTTTGTCAATAGTCCCTCCCCAGCCTTCCTGTAGCCCCCTTCAGACACTGGAAGGCTACTCTAAGGTCTCCTCCAAGCCTTCTCTTCTCCAGGCTGCAGAGCCCCAACTCTCTCAGCCTGTCCTCATAGCAGAGCTGCTGCAGCCCTTTGAGCGTCTTCATGGCCTCCTCTGGACCCACTCCAACAGTTCCATATCCCTGTGTCACTGTTGATACACAGACCTCTCATCCTCAAGAAGCAGTCTTGTAAGAGAACACAGTCTGTGTGCTCATCTTTTCCACTGGGCAAAGCTCTCTCTGCAGTTCAGAACAAGGATGTTATGAAGTTCTTCTGTAAAGGGCCCCATGCTACAGACAGTAAACCTGCATTCTGGGCTGGAGCAGACAACTGGAATTCATTTTCTCTTTGCATAAATTCATTTCTCTGGTGACATCTGCAATCCATGCAAATGAAAGGTTTCCAAAAAGTCACTGGCAATATAAAATGTAATTAGCTTAAAAACATCAAGTATTTTTAGGTACCACTTTGCCCCATGTTATCTTAACTGTTGCTTGGTTTTTATAATCACAGTTCTTATAATCAGCTTTCCCTCCCCCCCTCCCCGTCCCCCACTTTTGGATGTAATCAGGAAAGGAGGGAAAAAAAACCTGACAAATACACTGTTAAAAGATACTACCTTTACTCTCAACCAGGGGAGCTAGGAATTACCACTCATGGCTCTGTGCTGCATCACACAGGGTAACAACAGCAGGTACACTTTTACTAAATAGTTTTTAATACTAAAAAATCTTGAAAAAATAAAGACAAACACAAACCAGATCGAAGAGTTTCTGTTCTCTTCAGTAGAAATGATTACTCCAAACTGGCAACTGATTTTGCCATGAATATCAACACCTCACTGGGTATCTACCCTTGGCCCTTCCCAGCATCAGCACAGCCCCCAGTACTCCCAAGTGCAAGAGGCAGGAATGGCACATCTCAGGAGGCACATTCATGCCAGAACACATCTGGACAAACAAAGCAAAGCTCATTCAACAGTCATTGTGTAAGGGCAGTCTCAGACTTGCTGCCACAGTTGAGTGCCCAGAGAAGATAAGTCAAACAAAATGATTAAATGATTTTATTGACAGTTTAGAAAATAATATTTTCAGTTCCCATAAAAATGAAGCTCTAGCCCCTCAGTTGCAAGCCTGACATACCAGTGCTGAGTCAGGCAAACTGTTTTTTACTGGCTCCAGCAAAAACCTGATGCACTCCATCTATCTGCTTCCAAACTCCTTCTGCATGGAGAAAGTTCACACTACTAATTGCTCATCCTATCAAAGCATCCAAGCCCTGGTCATCTATCAGAATGATGTAGAGTGAGTCTCTCTGTCTCTCACAGATGTTCACAGCCATTCCATCTCTTCTGCCTGGTACCTCCCCCTATTCCACACAGGCCCACTACCTTCTCTCCAATTGTCTAATTGATTAACCAAGTTAAACACAGAGCAATTGTTCTCAACCTGCATTTAGTTTGATGGCTTTTTGCTTCTAGATCAGATCTGAGTATTGGCTGTGTGCCCAAATGCATCTCTGTCTTCTAATCCTATCACTTGGTCTAATAAAAGGTACTACTTCTCCTTACAAATTTTGCTTTGCTGACGGTTCTGTGAATCATCAAAATGCGCTCTGACTTCGACAGGCTCCAATTCTCACACCGGGGCAAGATTTGCTGAATGAAAACCAAGGCATGGGACCAAGATGAACAAGTTCATGCCATAAATTGAGAGCATGACACAGCCAGACAAACTGTGTGGCAATTATCTCCTTGGTGGTACTGGATTCAGACTCTTTGAATGAGGGGGTGAAAGCAGCACTGATTCACGCTTCAGCCACAAGGGAAAGGCTGAGGACCACAGGATGTCAGGGGTTGGAAGGGACCCAAAGAGATCATCCAGTCCAACCCCCCTGCCACAGCAGGACCAGACAATCCAGCTCAGGTCACACAGGAACACATCCAGACAGGCCTTGAAAGGCTCCAGAGAAGGAGACTCCACAACCCCTCTGAGGAGCCTGTTCTAGTGCTCTGGGACTCCTCCAGTCAAGAAGTTCCCCCTTGTGTTGAGCTGGAACCTCCTGTGCTGCAGTTTCCATCCACTGCTCCTTGTCCCATCCCAGGGAGCAAGTGAGCAGAGCCTGTCCCCCCCTCCTGACTCCCAGCCCTCAGATATTTATAAACATCGATTAAATCCCCTCTCAGTCTTCTCTTCTCCAGCCTAAACAGCCCCAGGTCCCTCAGCCTCTCCTCACCAGGCAGTGCTCCAGTCCCCTCA
>WBNM01034120.1:39444-99259 GCA_013399055.1 Ramphastos sulfuratus
AATCAGAAAAGCTTTGTATCTCCCCAATTAGAGTCACAAATAACCAGATGTTGCTCTGGAAGCTTACTGTTTGAATACATTCATTTGGAGAGAGCAGATTTGTCACTTAATGGGACACCATCAACTACCTTCTGGTATAAAAATGCATGAAAGACTCATTCTGCAGAAAAGAAAAAGCAGTACCTGCTAGTCATTTCTTCATACTGTTACTCTATAAATGAATGCAGAACCTGTCAGCAGTTAATATTGCCCTGAAGCACTGTGAATAAACATTTGTCTGGTATTAGGTACACACACACACCCCTCCACATATAAATCAAGGTGCAATGTGCCTTATAGAAGAACAAGATTCTCCCCTTTGCTCTGCTCTCCTCAGACCCCATCTGGAGTCCTGTGTGCAGTTCTGGAGCCCCCAGCACAGGAAGGACNTACCTTGTCCTATATTAGACATTAAGTGCTTCTTTTGATCACAAAATAACTCATAAAGCCTATCCAAAAAGCTAGCACTCCTCTCTCTAGCAGATAAAAGACATTTCACTGTAATTAAACTTCTGCCCAACTTGCCAGAAGATTAGGGGAATAAGTCTGACAGACTCTATTTATATTTGTCACTGATGCTCCTTGGGACATCCAAGGCAAAGAGAAGATGGGCAACAGATTTACAACATCCTTCTTGAGCTAACGGCACTTATGGAGATGGACGGTTCTGAGTTTACCATCACTCATTTAAAATAAATAAATAAATCCCTGCTGCCCAACTCAGAAAGCATTCGTTGTGCAGTTTGCAACCTGCAGTTCCCAGCCTGCAATGGTTTAAGTTTTTATTTCTAAGCAGCAACAAGAAGCAGAGCAGTTTGTTTGGGTCAATCAGCTTTACGTGATCTAGACAAATAAAGGTGGTAAATGACCGCGTCCCTTAAGGCAAGTCTGGCAGCATTTGGAGAGGGAAAAATATTTTTTCAAACATTCTGTGTCTCCCTTTTCACAACAGGAAACTGTATGTCAACACACATGGGGAGGGACTATTGACAAGNTTTCATAGCCTGTCTTTCAGCACTGAAGCAAGGATCAAGCTATAAGCAGTGCCATGCCTAGCCCTCTTGGAGGCCAGCACTGATGAGAGGAGAAGTTTGCCCTACATTTCAAATTCCAGCATGCTTCACCAGGATCCATTTAAGCAATCTCTCCAGACTCCAAATATGCCAAGAAGAGGACGTAAAGATAAATACTTAAAAACAGTCAAACTACTACATCCTTTTTCCTTAAGACAAAAGCTTACAAACCATTTGGCCAATATAAGCTACAACTATCAACTCTTCCTGAAGAAGTTCATTTCCAATACACCACACCTACAGCATTCACACTCTGGGGAGCGTGGGGGAATGTGCTTCAGCTAAAGATGGGAGCATGGTTAAATTGACTGCCTAATTAAACACCTTCCTTTCATTACCTTTTGTTCAGCAGAGCAGGCACACTTCAAGCTATCAAAGTGGCCCTAAGCAATCTTCTTTTGAGCTCTTTGGATTGTTATCTTTGTTCTGCAGTTAAGGAGCTCCAGGGTACTCCCTGCTGTTACCACTGAAAGTATAATTTACTCTATTTACACAACTTGTAGCAACACACTCCAGAAGGGCAGTGAGGTTCCATCATGTGCTATTAATGGCACCTTTCAGCTACATTACTCAGCAATCCTAAAGTTGTGAAGTGAGTTGCTGCTTATGTGTTCAGTGCAAGGGTGACCCTCTCCTCTTTCCCCATGCTAGCACATAAGGCTTCCCTCCCTAGCAACAATAGCAAGATCCAAGAGAGTCCACACAACAATTCAAACACATAAACAATCACTGCTAAAAAGAAATTGATCTTAACCCACTGCTCAGGAAATTCTGCCTTGTGGTTCTGGGTTTAAAAGGATCCTGAGTAACACAGTAAATTTGATAGATGTCATCATCTGATCTCTGGGAGGCCTCAAAACACTGGCACAGGTTACAGAAAACAGATTGTGCTGCAGATCCCCAAGCCAGAAGCAGGAGGAATACCAGTGCAAAAGCTGATCTGTAATGAATGTCACCCTTCTGTGATGTGTTGACCTCTGCTGTCATTTTAGTAATAGAAACACTGGTTCTAAAAAAGAAAGTAGTACAGTAATAAATGAAAAGCAGTTCAAGAAGGGAAGAATGAGACCAAATGCATTTAGTGTGTTGAGCAAAGCCACATGCCACTAGGAAAATGTTGCTACCACTGCTTGTATAGCAAAAATCTCCATTCTAGATCAGTTGAGGGACAGGGAGAAGCAGCTGAGCTAGAACCTTTCTTCAGTCTTACAGAAATGGATGGGACCACAAATAGTAAACTCTTTCCTTGTGATACTTTTTCCATGCCTGCTTTGTTCTCTGAAGTCAGTTCCTGCTCATATCCCACTACTTTAGTAACTGATGCATTCCTGTGTGACCTGAGCTAGATTGTCTGGTCCTGCTCTGGCAGGGGGGTTGGACTTGATAAGCTCTTTGGGTCCCTTCCAACCCCTGACATCCTGTGATCTGTGAACTGCTTCCAACTATGGATCTCCTCTTACCCAAAAGAAACTGAGGACTGTTTGCCAGGCTGTCAGACAAACAGCAGCAGTAACTTGGGAACATTTAGGAATATGTAATGCTCACAGAATGTATCTGTTGTGTAAGCTACAAATCGTTAACTGTGTAAACCATAAGAAATTGTAACTGTGGGCTTGAGAAAGAAGTAGATAAGAGCAAACTGGTTTAGACTGACTCTAGTCAGTCTGTCTGACAACTATATCAGGCAGCCCAGAGACCACATGCAAAGAAGTTCAGCTAAAGGCCCTAGGAAGGCAGAGGATAAATGCCCCAAACGACCACCAGGGCATCCCCACAGTATATAATGAGCATGCATGCAGGGGATTTACATATGTAATAGATTCCATGAACTAATACCAATAAGCTAATCACTTCTTAGAACAATGGTGATTACGTATGAGATGTAAGCAGATCATCTCTGAATTTTGCTGGCTTTGGGACATTCAGGTGGAGCTCTGCCCTATAAAAAGATGCCCACTTCCTAACACCTCACTGTCTTAGGGAGCTTTCTTGCCACATTCCATAATATCAAGTGCCTCTCAGTCACTAAACAACATGGGAAAGCTGCCATCAGTGAGAATGAAAAGCAAGTGTGAAGGCTCAATGTAAAGGCAGAGAGAAAGACTCATCAGCGTGTAAAATCCCTTCCAGGCACTCTTCTGCCTGTGTTCAACTGCTCAACGAGGACCAAATATAGAAGCACTGCACAAAGACTCAATAGCAGCCACTTGGGGAAGAGGGCCATAGCATCACCTTAAACACCACTCAAACCTTCTCTGCTAAACTACTGTGCTGGTTTGAGGCTAATTGGAATATTTGAATAGAGAAAATTATATTAAAGGCTGAGAAAGGAAAACAATGGTGATGTCTGCTTCACTCATAGGCTTGATGAGATGGATAAGAATAAGAATTCAAAACATAGATAACACAGACACTGGGGCACAGCATCTCAGGCTGTCTAGCAGCTTCTGNTAGATGTCATCATCTGATCTCTGGGAGGCCTCAAAACACTGGCACAGGTTACAGAAAACAGATTGTGCTGCAGATCCCCAAGCCAGAAGCAGGAGGAATACCAGTGCAAAAGCTGATCTGTAATGAATGTCACCCTTCTGTGATGTGTTGACCTCTGCTGTCATTTTAGTAATAGAAACACTGGTTCTAAAAAAGAAAGTAGTACAGTAATAAATGAAAAGCAGTTCAAGAAGGGAAGAATGAGACCAAATGCATTTAGTGTGTTGAGCAAAGCCACATGCCACTAGGAAAATGTTGCTACCACTGCTTGTATAGCAAAAATCTCCATTCTAGATCAGTTGAGGGACAGGGAGAAGCAGCTGAGCTATAACCTTACTTCAGTCTTACAGAAATGGATGGGACCACAAATAGTAAACTCTTTCCTTGTGATACTTTTTCCATGCCTGCTTTGTTCTCTGAAGTCAGTTCCTGCTCATATCCCACTACTTTAGTAACTGATGCATTCCTGTGTGACCTGAGCTAGATTGTCTGGTCCTGCTCTGGCAGGGGGGTTGGACTTGATAAGCTCTTTGGGTCCCTTCCAACCCCTGACATCCTGTGATCTGTGAACTGCTTCCAACTATGGATCTCCTCTTACCCAAAAGAAACTGAGGACTGTTTGCCAGGCTGTCAGACAAACAGCAGCAGTAACTTGGGAACATTTAGGAATATGTAATGCTCACAGAATGTATCTGTTGTGTAAGCTACAAATCGTTAACTGTGTAAACCATAAGAAATTGTAACTGTGGGCTTGAGAAAGAAGTAGATAAGAGCAAACTGGTTTAGACTGACTCTAGTCAGTCTGTCTGACAACTATATCAGGCAGCCCAGAGACCACATGCAAAGAAGTTCAGCTAAAGGCCCTAGGAAGGCAGAGGATAAATGCCCCAAACGACCACCAGGGCATCCCCACAGTATATAATGAGCATGCATGCAGGGGATTTACATATGTAATAGATTCCATGAACTAATACCAATAAGCTAATCACTTCTTAGAACAATGGTGATTACGTATGAGATGTAAGCAGATCATCTCTGAATTTTGCTGGCTTTGGGACATTCAGGTGGAGCTCTGCCCTATAAAAAGATGCCCACTTCCTAACACCTCACTGTCTTAGGGAGCTTTCTTGCCACATTCCATAATATCAAGTGCCTCTCAGTCACTAAACAACATGGGAAAGCTGCCATCAGTGAGAATGAAAAGCAAGTGTGAAGGCTCAATGTAAAGGCAGAGAGAAAGACTCATCAGCGTGTAAAATCCCTTCCAGGCACTCTTCTGCCTGTGTTCAACTGCTCAACAAGGACCAAATATAGAAGCACTGCACAAAGACTCAATAGCAGCCACTTGGGGAAGAGGGCCATAGCATCACCTTAAACACCACTCAAACCTTCTCTGCTAAACTACTGTGCTGGTTTGAGGCTAATTGGAATATTTGAATAGAGAAAATTATATTAAAGGCTGAGAAAGGAAAACAATGGTGATGTCTGCTTCACTCATAGGCTTGATGAGATGGATAAGAATAAGAATTCAAAACATAGATAACACAGACACTGGGGCACAGCATCTCAGGCTGTCTAGCAGCTTCTGNAAATCATTACAGAACCACAGAATGTTAGAAGCTGGAAAGGACCTCCAGATATCATAGAGTCCAACCTCCCCTGTCAAAAGCAAGATCACTTAGGGTAGTCTAAACAGGAATCCAGGTTGGTTTTGAAAGTCTCCAGAGAAGATGACTCCACAACCCTCTGGGCAGCCTATTAATATTAATAGGAAAAGCAATTCAAAGCTTCTTAGGTTAGGCATGTGGCACTATTCACACATAATCACACACTCTGTAAATCAAACTATCAGTGTGCTTAACACATTTCAACTAAGGGCAAAAGAACTTGTGGCTGAAAAAAAAAAAAAAAAAACCAACAACAAACCAAAACAACAAACAAGCCTGAAACTATTTGAAGCTGGAGAAGAGCACTGGGCTCAATCACTAGAGGGAGTCATGACCACACGTTATGGTGCTGTAATACACAGCCCATTCTGACCACAATTATGAAACAAATAAAAGAGAAAACCATCAGCTGGATGTCATTTGGGGAAAAGAGAAAATCAGATTTGTCTCCTCCACAAGGTTTTATTTCCAAAGACTCAAAACTTTCTCCTGGGAACTTTAAACTCATCTCTAATGAAAAGGGTTTTTTTTAAGTGTATCTCACAGCCTAACACTGTAAGTCAGAAAAAGGTATGTGAAGGAAGAAAGCCAAAAATGATCAGTTTTGGAAGTGACACACACAGCATTGCGTCAAGAAAATGTTAGCCTTTTAATTTAAGCAGCTTTACAGCCCATTGCACTTGAAATAAAAAAGTAATCTTAATCATGTTTTTATTTTTAAACTAAATTGGCACAATTACAGCCAGCATGAACAAGCACCACCAAAAGGCTTTCTCACCAGATGATTCCCCTTGGCTGTTAGTAAATTTAGAAAAAAAAAAAATAATTTCTCTGACAGGCTGTGAGAAGCAGACAGAAAAAAATAAAATAAGAAAAGATAAATCAATAACTCAAATATTACCATCACTCCTTTATTTGATCATTTGTGGGTTTGAGGTTTGTTTGGGTTTTTTTTAATATATGAAATGTCTTTTTTTATGTTGCTCAGGTTTTTCTCTTCCCCTTTAAAGATCACAGCAGAAACCACAGAACAATTTGGCTGGCTGCAGTTGGGGGAATTTGCACTTGACTAACAGTTTTACAACTGACTAAACAGTTCCATTAACAGTAGCAGCACACATAAAGCTTTTAGCACCCAGCTTGAATCTTGCCCATCATTAGTAAGGTGGAGCCCAGAACACTACCATCTCTTGAACCAAAATCTGCCTCATACCTCAGGAGACACATTATGCAGCCCAAGACCACCAAAGAGTGCTTGTCCACTGCTCAGCCATGCAGCATTTGACTCCTTTACATGCAATATGTTTACACCAAAGGTTGAAATTCTCCCCACTTCTGTTGCTTAGACAAGCTAGCTAACACCTTGGCCATGGAAACAGTCCAGGAGCCTTCCTGAAGGACAGAGGCACTGCCTTTCACAAGAACAGACAACAGGTTCCTCATGTGAGGAAAGAAAACAGTGTGAGAAGCAAGAATGTGTTCATGGAGCATGAAGAGCACCTTCTGGGACTGTGTTAAAGGCTGTGTGCAACAAGTGCAGTCTGGGAAGTTAGGCTCTGGCAGACAAATTCCTTTCCCCTATTAGATATTCACTCCTACACCAAGCAAAGGCTTAGACACTCTCTAGTTTCAAATATGTATCTCACTCTATAAACAGACTGCTCCTCACAAAGCCTAGCAGTACTTTGCCACCAAAACTGCAACACCCATTTCCAACACCATCTGTACCAACAGGTCCTTTAAATAGCCAAATCACAACCCTCAGGGCTCATGCTCCCTTTCCCATACCCAGATAACTACTTTGCACATTTTGCTGTGACATTCCCTTTCCAGATGAAATGGTTTAGGAAAGCAGCTCACTTCACCTTGCAAACACTTTAGCTTATAAAATAAAGCTGGATAAGTCTTCACTGCATCCATCTGCAGTTCTTCATCTTTTTCTTCCTGAAAGGATTAAAGTAAGCAAAAAAACTTTTTCATCAGCATGAGAAATAATAGGAAGTAGCATGGGAGACTCCATGGAACAGCAAAGAATTCTAAAGAACAGTTTTCTCAGTTTGCAGTCCTTGTTCTTTTTCCTGTATGCTTTAATACAGCAGTGCCTTGCTACCAGCATCTACAATTGGTACCACTCACCTGTTTGTGACAGTAGAGTTCTGCTCTTTCAGCATAAGCTCCCTTTGCTGCAGGGCCACAATTTGCCTTGAGAGATCATCAGGTGTCCTGCACAATTAAAACAAAACCAGAAATTTTTATCAAACCACTGGCTGAAAAAAAACAAAAAAACCCCCAAACACAACACAATCTGTGTTCAGACAAAACCATAAAAAAGGTCTCAGAAAGAGCAGATGAGGTCAAAGTTGCTGCAGTCCCTCAGAAGGACACAGAGTTGCCTCCTGCCCAGCTTACATATCCACATCCAGCTTCTGTTAAAGCCATTCCTGCACACTGTAATCACCACCCAGGTCACAGCATCTCACCACTGGTCACTTCAACCCATAAAACTATGCTAAAGCCACCAAGTCAGCAAGACCAAATTCTTCAAAGCTGCTTAAACATTCTTAGCAGACAAACAGGCATCTTCCTACTCTGCTTAAACATTCTTAGCAGACAAACAGGCATCTTCCTACTCTGCTTAAACATTCTTAGCAGACAAACAGGCATCTTCCTACTCTGCTTAAACATTCTTAGCAGACAAACAGGCATCTTCCTACTCTGCTTAAACATTCTTAGCAGACAAACAGGCATCTTCCTACTCCAACACAGACTTTTTAAGGTATGCAAAAATAAGTTATCACAGCCTCCTCCCCACCCCTGTGCTCAGCACAACCTCACAGGGAGGAGCACACAGCATTACTCTAATTGTTGCTCAACTATGGAGTCTCAGTGGTGCATGATCACAGGATTATTAACAAGAAGGTAAGGAAAGGAAGAAGAAAATGGACATAGGTTGTACAGCTCAACAACTCTGGCTACCGCTTCATACCCTCTGAGAGGGTAGAGGTTCAGCTGCATCACAGGTGACTCAAAGCATTGCTCCCACACAATTACCAGTGTGCTGACTTCAGAGTCCTCAAATGAGCAATGACTCCAGAGCCATGGGGGGAAAAGTAAAAAATAATCCATCAGCTCTAGCTAACACTTCAGATACCACTTTGACAGCCTTTTCTTGTCAAAGAGATCAAAGATTTCTATAGATGTTAGCAACAACTCTGCAGTTGTCAGGAATAGGTTTATTTTTCCATCAAGTCAATGATGAATTCTTAAAGCTAATGGAATGGGATCAAGATAACTCCAGCCTGGCAGTCCCAGAAGTAGCAGATCACTGCTCTTTTTGGAGATCTCTCTTTAAATCAGGAGTATGAGAGATTCAGCTCTAAAGTAAGGCAGCTTATGAAAAAGCACAAGATTTTTCTCTTGAGCCACTAGAAAGAGTTTCCCACCCCAGAACAGAAGCATCTGTGTCACATTTCTCACAGAAGATGGAAAGGGCATCACAATATGTACTGGGTACAGCCTTCTGCTGCAGCGCCCCAAAGGGGTGACCCAAACCTCAAAAGAGTTTCTTCATGGGGAGCAAGCACAAAGCTAGTGTTGCAGGAGGGAAACCTGTGGAAATACTTTGTTGTGTCCTCCAGGATTGGAGTCAGGGCTTTGCTGTTGCTGGCAGATGAAATTAAGCTTGGTTAGATTTTACATTATTCAAATACAGCCCTGAAATTAGGCTCCTGCCACTCCAATAACTCAGTAGGTAGGAGATGTGCCTCTAGCTCAACCACTGGGATTCAGACTGCATCTAGGACTACAGAAGTCATTTCTATGATGATAGCACTTTTCAGGCATCTATTCACCTAGAGAAAAGGCATCACTTTTTTCTCTTTAACCACCTGTCACTTACAACCAAGTGAAAATGCATTCAGCAGTGAACTGATGCAGACAGTCAGAATTCAGTTCTGGCAATCCCATTTCCAGAAGAGCACACTTGTGTGCTTCTTCAGAAGAAAGTTTCAAAGCCTCAACTGCTGTCTGTGTTATATGAAAGTCTTCAGAGTTGATACATAGCAAAACTGATGGACAGTGGTCTCCCCTTCTGCTGCAAACACACACTCAGAATGGGATGAAATGTGAGGTGTCCCTGCCCATGACAGGGAGGGTTGGAACTAGATGATCCTTGAGGTCCTTTCCAACCCTGACTGATTCTATGATCTTTTAAAGAATCACACTTAATGGCCAAGTAAACTATGAGAAGAAATCAAGACACTAACCTGCAAATGGCCTAAAACATGTCAAATTCAACTCTAGCAGCAGAGAAGTCAATTTAAAGCCAACAAGCACCTAGGTTTTAAAACTCATGTAGCTCAGCCCAGAGGGATTCCTAATTTAAGCAGTTCATCATCTCTCTACTGAAGGCTATTTAATGGCTGAGTATCAGAGCAAACACTAGAGAACTAATCCAACCCCATCTGATGCAAGCTACATCTCCACACACCCCAAGAAGGAAAACAACACTGGATTTTTGTCATCTCAGCTCTGAGGGACACAAAACTAACACTGCTCCAGCTTTGTTTTCCAATCTGGAGGACTCAGGTTCTTTGTGGTGGGGTATAAGTGGAGAGCTAAATGATCATAGAATCAATCGGGTTGGAAAAGACCTCCAAGCTCAGCCAGCCCAACCTATCACCCAGCCCTATCTAGGCACTTTAGTGCCCCATCCAGGCTTTTCTTGAATACCTCCAGGGATGGCAACCCCACCACCTCCCTGGGCAGCCCATTCCAGTGCCAATCATTCTCTCTGTCTCTGCCAATCACTTCCTCCTAACATCCAGCCTTGACGTCCCCTGACACAACTTGAGACTGTGTCCCCTTGTTCTGTTGCTGGCTGCCTGGGAGAAGAGTCCAACCCCACCTGGCTACAACCTCCTTTCAGGATAACATGTGGCAGGAAGTGGAAGTTGGTTTTACATGCTCCACACTGCCTGCAGGGAGAAAATATAGAAAAAAA
Source organism: Ramphastos sulfuratus (assembly GCA_013399055.1). Taxonomy (NCBI): domain Eukaryota; kingdom Metazoa; phylum Chordata; class Aves; order Piciformes; family Ramphastidae; genus Ramphastos; species Ramphastos sulfuratus. The sequence continues at coordinate 49,716 of WBNM01034120.1, forward strand.
AAATCCAGAAGAGAGTCTATACACATGTGTATATATATATTTTTAAAAAAATTGTGTTTGCCTTTCCACTGCAATATCTGTCAACTACTACAGCCACGGGAAGCTCTAAAAAAATAAAATACCAAAAATCAAAGCAAAACAGAAAACATCAGGCAGAAATGGACTGAGTATATACTCAGTCAGCTTGGCAAAAAGCAGCTGTAAGCAGACACACCAATTCCAACATGGACAATCTTTGTAATATTTCATGCCCAATCAAGGAGGATCTGAAAAATGTCTTTCTAAACCACTCATAATTCACGCAAATACAGAACATTTATCAAAAGAATAGTTAACATCAGGCATATCTGTGGCCAGCTTGAGTGAAAGCTCCCAACATCAGTGTTTGATCCCTACATCAATGAAAAAAATGGTACAGATTGATTTTTTATATATATATAGGGGGGAAATAAAATTCTATTTGCCTTTTTCTCATTTTCTCAGACATTCACAGCATAATGTAATAGGACTGAGAGAGAGAGAGAACTGAAATTAATCCAACAGTAAAATGAGATGGGCTTATAAAAGGCACAGTTTCATGTAATGATGGCTACTGACAGATTTCCAATTGAAAATAAACAATCATCCTCATCTGTTCAGCAATTCAGATCAGCACTTGGCTTCCAGTCTCAGTTGTAGCAATTGGCAGTTTTGGTCCATTCTAGAGGACATTTTATTGGCATTGGACAGAGGNCTATACAAACACAATCTGATTTCAACAGAGTTCTATCTGAAGGAGTCAGCTGATCACTGACTCAAAATTTTTCCATGATTTAAGGAAGTAGATGGTGTCTTATCAATGTAGGATCTAAATTAAAAAAAAAAAAAAATCTCTCAATCTCTCTCTCTCTATATATATATATCTACATATATAAAACACACTAAGCTAGAGATAAGGAAAGGATAAAAACAATTATGTGGTGGAGTTGATGATGGGGAAAATATTTTTTTTTCCCCCCTATATTCCATCTCTCCTCCATCTCTCCTCCATCTCTCCTCCATCTCTCCTCCATCTCTCCTCCATCTCTCCTCCATCTCTCCTCCATCTCTCCTCCATCTCTCCTCCATCTCTCCTCCATCTCTCCTCCATCTCTCCTCCATCTCTCCTCCATCTCTCCTCCATCTCTCCTCCATCTCTCCTCCATCTCTCCTCCATCTCTCCTCCATCTCTCCTCCATCTCTNGTGGAGCAGCATAGATAGGGAACAAAATAAAGTCAAAGGGTACTGATTCCCTCTAAAAGAGAAGTTCACATTCTGTAAAACTGAATCATGCCAGGTGATCAGAGCCCCTTGCATGCACCCTGCTGCCAAATACCTTTATCAAAAGGTTTCAAAGCCAGTTTCTGAGATCTACATCTTATCTTGGTCACACAGAATTTGGCAGAAGCCAAATTCACACAGTTCCAAGGAAAGGAATGGCACTAGAGGCACAGTGAAATTAAATCAAATGAGTTTTCCAATTGAAGAGAATTGGTCAACTCCCACAGAAGCAAATTGGAATTGGTCAAGTCCCAAAGGACTGCAAATACTGAGCAGCCTCACTGCTGCAACCAGTCCTCTCATTTCACAAGTCCCTGAAAGCAGAGATAGATCTGTCAGCATCCCAACACATGCACAGGCACACTCTGGCCTTGAAAGCCTTCCTCTTATATCCATTCCCAGTTGATACAAAAACCACAGAACCATTCAGGTTGGAAAAGACCCTCAAAGATCACAAAGTCCAACAAATATCCCTACCTACAAGGTACACCCTAAACCATATTCCCAGGCAAATGACTTTTAAACATATCCAGGGTTGGTGACTCCACCACTTCCCTGGGCAGTCCATTTCAATGCCTGAAAAAAACTGTTTCTTATGCCCAGTCTAAACCTATCCAGTCAAAGCTTGAGGCCATTCTCACACATAACTGATAGAACGAGAGAAGAGACCAGCATCAGCCTCTCCACAACATCCTCTCAGGTATGAGGTCTCCCCCTCAGCCTCCAGTATTAAAGAGTCTGTTCTAAGAGAATCTGTGAAAGTGCAGCTTACCAACACCACTTGAAGCAGCATGGCTACTTGAGGCAAGTTTGAAATAAACCTCACATACACATACCCAGAACTGCCTGTCTGAAAAGCTGTTGCTTTCTGCACTGTTGCTATGTTTGCTCAGCTTCCTTCCCCACGGAGTGGTGCAGCACATGGAATCATGAAATAAAACACACTTAGCTTGCACTAGCCCTGAAAAAAGCTGTAAATGAAGCACACTTCGAGGTTCAAGAATCATTAGAACTGAATCCTTTGCTATGGAATTATAACATGAAGAAGTCTGGGTTGATGACAAATTCAGAATGAGCTGCAGTGTGAGTGCAGCCCAGACAGCAACTGAGTCCTGGGCTGCAGCAAGAGCAGTGTCCTGGCCAGCAGGGCAAGGGAGGGGATTCTGCCCCTTTGCTCTGCTCTCATCANCAAAGTGGTTTCCAAAAACGCAAGTGCAGATCACCAGCTGCAGTTCCTTTCTCCTGGGAAAGGCACAAGGAGTCAAATGCTAGAACATTCTTCTTCTGTCCTGGCATCTCACTCTGAGATTGCATTTCCCTCTGCAATCAGCAAAAAAATCAAAACCCCCAAACAAACAGGAGAATTCCATCTGTAAAGAATTTTTGCTTTAAACTAGCAAATTAGTCCAGCACAGCTTAGCAGCACAGTAGGGCAGGAGAGGAACAAAATTGCTGTTAACCAAAGCTCTTCAAACTCCTTTGAAGTGCACATAATTTGAAAAGGAGCAATTGAAGAATGATAAAATCCTAAAACTGTTCAAATGAAGTGAAAAAATTAACTTAATGGGATGCCCATCCAAGTAATTCGATGACTTTCAAGTGCCCACTGGCACATTTTTTAACTTTTAAGCAAGGAAAATGCCTTCTGTAATTTTTTGATGCCTTCCCTCCCCCTTCTCCAAAGCACATAACTGACACTTCACAGGCACTTGCTGGAACACTCCACTGAACCACCTTAGTTAAGGTCCTGTTACCACTGCAGTATAAACTATGACAGTTCCACACTGAGGGTTAGCTGTTGAAACAACACTAAACCAAGCCTCAGTAGGCAGATGAGGATGTTGAAGTGGGAATATTTTTTAATTCATAGTTTATTAGAATGACAACTTCTTGTTGCTTCTAGAAAATGTTTCCAAATTGACAGCAAAGGAAGAGATTTGATCATAGCTTGGTATCTGACATTAAATTTTAAACTATGGAAGTGCAAGATAAAGGTAAAATGAAATAGGAAAAACAGACACTTAGTCAGCTCTCTTTAGAGGACTCATGTTCCTCACTGCTGCTTTTTTTTTCTTTTTTAATTCAATTTGCTTGAAAGCACCAAACAAAACCCACACTTACAATACTAATTACTCAGAAATACTTATTTTTGCAAGTCTGATGAGTTATCATTCCCCTCTTTAGTTTTAACTCAGTCTGAGTATCTGATGACGCAGATTTGGTTCAATTAAGTGATATTAAATTGAAATGGAATATTCCTACAGTTTTGGCACTGCATTTCACATGGATCCAGGAGCTGGTTTACAGTTAAGCATAATGAACTGACAAAAGACAGAAGTCTTTACTAAAGTAGGAGAACCAGGCACAGGAAGGCAGAGCCTGTCTGCTGCTTTCTCTTCAATTAAAAACCATTTCCAAGGGTTTGTGAGGGTTTTTTTGTTTGGGTTAGGTTTTTNTTCTATGATTCTAAAAGTATAAATTCTGCATTTTGTCGTTTCTCTAGTTTTAAATTAAGTAGAAACAACACAAGATTTATGATATTCACCCCTCCACAAGAAGGACCTTTTCTACTTTTAAAATATAATTTAATCTTCTTGCTAGGCAGGAAAACAGCAGCATCTGAAGAACAAACACAGAACAATAACATGACAACAACAGAAAGGTTCTGGAAAGGCATTTTAGATGTTTTAAATATTTCCCTGTGATTAGAGAGGCTGTGAAATGCCTGTAATAGTTTCTTCCTGTACATTTGAAGCTAGTCTCCCAAACATCTTTTTTGTTTATTGGAGCTCTATAACTTCTTTAACTCTTCTGGCTGTGGTTTACAGGATTCCTGCTGCTTTATTTCTTAAGCTCCACCAGCAAGTCCAAAAGCAGCTCAGTTCCTGTGTGACTTGGCCTTCAAGGAAAGCACAGCAAATTACAATCATCACAACATCCTAATCCCAAGATAAAGCAACAGAGAGTGCTTCAGGTTGATTTGGTCATACTAACTCAACATTTGTATCAATGTCCCTATCCCCTCAAAATATGCATCACCTCCCTGGGATCATACCTTGGTCCTACTTTAGCAGACTAGGAGAAGACACTGCCACTAAAATCTGGTATCTAGGCCTGGAACTTCTGAGAGTTTAGCTTCACAACAGTGAAGCTCTTACAAAAAGACCCCTTCAAACATCAGTCCAGCCAGTTACACCTAGTTGTGTCTCTATGCCTACATCCTCCCTTCCTACTGCTAACTACATTAACTGATCCACATGGCAAAGAATCTGCTGCACACAGTGTTCACAAAAATTCATTCTCAAAATTTCCCAGCCCGTTAAAACACATTTAGTGTTTTGTGGCACTTTGATTAAAAGTGTTTTGAAGAGCAATCACCTACCTTTATTCATTCGAATGGAGGCACTAAGATCTCACACATTAAAAAAAAAAGGAAAACTAAGGTATACCTTAATTTCTGTTTCTCCAATAAATTGCATTCTTAATCACTTATCTACAAAGTGAACAGAGGAAACCTGAAGTGTAACTGAAGGCAATAAGCAATCTCAGCTCCTGAGGTTCCCTCCATTTAGAAACCTCATATCTGTGTACAGATAGAATCAACAAATCCAATTGCTCTTTACCAAAGTGAATGTCTCCATTAACCACTTGAAGCAGAACAACTTATTTGTAAGAAAGCATTTTAAGTGTTTCTAAGTAAGTGTCTTGACAATTCTAAAGACAACTGAAATGTGCCTTCTGAAGCAATTGTAAAAATAGGAATTATTCCAATCAAGACATGATTTGAATAAAATGAAATAGAACTAAAAAAAAAAATAAAAATCCTACATCCAACTCAATAGACTTCTGGGAGTTTTAATGAAAAAAAGTTTCTTCCTCCCAAACAACATGGCACCACATCAAGTGACCGTTGAAGTTTCATTTCTATTTTATAGATATATTTAAGAGCTCAGCAAGATTGATTTCATCTTACTTTTGAGAAGAAAAATCATCATAATTTGGTGACCTCTTCAACATTCCAAACTTCCTTCTCATCCCTTGCACACAGTGAGCACAGAACAAGCCACTGGAACTTGTGGCTTGTTTCAGATTAGTTGAATGTCAAACGTTGAAAGCAAAAGGCTTGACCAGACCTCAAGAGAGGGAGGTCTCAAACATACCTACTAGTATCAGATGTCTTCATTTGAAAGGCAAGATAAAAACAGTCACTTTTTTTCCCCCCCTTCCATATCTTCACCCAGAAGTCTTGACTGGATGATCTTGGAAGTCTCTGCCAAGCTGGTTGATTCTATGATTCGAAGTCAGCTCATTGCATACTGAATCTCCCAACATGCAATTTAGACCTCTGACAAGTCCTGGTGAAACAAAAGCTATTTTCTACAGCTTGACTGAAAAAATGCTAGAGCACATGGCTGAGGTTGTTACACAGCAAGCCCAGTGCTGCCTTTCCAAACAGGGTCCAGCTCACACCATTGTAGAGCCTCAGGCTTCTCTTCTCTGGGTGCAATTTGGTGAGAGCAAATCTAATGGCATCCTGCTGCTGGAGTGGCAGCCACCAGCTTTACTTGGTTCATTTTCTGGCACTCAAAGTCTGAACCAGCTTGCTAAAATTTCCCATGTCAACAAGAAGCTGTTAACTGGTTCAGCTGTCTCCTCATCAAAACATATCCTTAAGCTCTCAGTGAGCTTACTCTGCTATCCTCTGAGTCAGGTAACATCAGCCATATGGAAAAAGCAATAAGAGTGCTCTAGGGCAGATGTGAGTCCAGCTCTCAAACACTGGTGGGAAATCAGACTGTTTGTCTTGTAAGAGATTCACCATCACATCACCAGGTTGGTTTTGGGGGTGGCTGAATAGTTGTACTGTATCTCTCAAATCTCTCCAAGAGATGGATGAATAAGGGGTGGGATGAATAATTGTACCATATCCCTCAAATCTCTCAAAGATTTGTTTTACTACCAGCAAGACTTCATTAAAACAAACTTTAACAGAAAAATGACATACCACCACGCAGCAAGTACCTAAGTAGGAAGGAAAACAGAGAGTTAACTAGAAAACTAGAATAAACTGTCTTGAGTTTCTTAGTAATGACAAGTGTATCCTCACACAAGCTCAATTTGTACTGCTGCTAACCCACGGGGATGGCCTTTAATTGCTCTGCTGTTCCACATTACAGCCCAGGGCTGACCACTTGGGTACAACTAGAGCAAAAGACAGTTGGCTCTCTACTCAGCTGCCACTCTTCAGGGCTTTTGGCACAAAAGCTCATGATTTGTAGCATAAAGAAGTAATAATAAAAAGAGTATTGACTCAAACTCTTACTTATGCTTGACATTTTCCAAACAATCAAAGCATGCTTTGCTTGACTCTCTCTTTAGACAAAACCAAAGAAAAAAAAAAATCTTTTTAGTATTATGATACGGATGAAATCAATGCCTTCTTGCAGCACACATTGCTAGGCCAAATCCCACAAGACCAAAAATAGAAGGGAGAGATAGTCCACATATTTCAATCATGCTGTGGCACAAAAGAAACTTCATTTGGCTTAAATTCAGTTGCATAAAATGAAGCAACTCAAAATGTCAACAGTAAACCATTTACTATACAGCTCCTGATACGTGCAGCGTATCTGCAAAGCTACTAAATGTGCCATACCCTATGTTTTCCCAACACATGAAAATCAGTTCTTAAAGTCTTCCTTTTTGCCTTTTTTTAGGTTATCAAAGCAGCACAAAAACCATATTTGAGTCACTGATCCATAAGAATCAATGACTTTGAAATGTTTTCAAACTATTGTTTGGTATTGATGTAAGGAAAGTCCTTAGTCTCTAGCAACAGAGACTTCCTACAACACTCTGCTCCACAGCACTGACTTCTCCATCCCACACTTAGAATCATAGAATAGCAAGGTTGGAAGGGACCTCAAGGATCATCTAGTTCCAACCCCCTCTATGTTTTATTTTATTTCATCATTGCTCCATCTCTTACTAAAGAAAAAGAAAAGACAATCAATAAGTCCTACCTTAAAGATCCACAATCAGTTTGAAACTCTACACCAATCACAGCCTTGTACTAATCAGGCACTAAAGATGACATCTGTGGATGACAATTTTTTGCTTAGCTTTCTTGAAGGACAAAACCAAGAACCCCAACTGACCAGGGATCAAAGAGAAAAAAGGAAGAAGAAAACAGACTCAAAGTTTTAAAGCATCTTTTAGCTATTTACCAGCAGCAGCACAGCAGCAGTGAAATTGGAAAGGATCTTGAAAGGATTTTCAGACGTGGCTGTTGTTGCTCACACCAGAGCAGATATTGGTACAATCTTTACCATTAAAGCAGTAAATGTGGCTTCTTTTTTTTTTCCCCCACCCTCAATCTGCAATTTAATTTAGTGAATGTAATTATACATTAATGATCCTGATGAAAAGAAATTATTGTGGCATATAATTTCATACCTACCGCCCTTAAGATTTCGAGCACGAAATGTAAACACATTTAATAATGTAATGTTTCATTCTGCTGCAGCAGCAGTGAAAGTTATTTTAAACTTAAGGAAAAAAAAAAACAGCTAAAGGGGAAAAAAAAGCCAGGAAATTAATAAAATAACTTATTTTAGTGAGTCATAACTAGGGTAGCTTTTCCTATAGTTTGCTTTTTGCAGTGGAGTTGGGACAATCTGGAGTTGGGCAAAGAGAATAATTTTCCCCATCAAATACTTTACATTAAGACTTCACAAGGGGGCTGTAAATTGGGAGGAGTAAATCAACCTAATCTAAACAACAGAATCACAGTAGGCTACCAAATGATTTATTTTTAACCACATGGGCGTCCTAAGATTGTTCAATGCATTTGGATAACTTTAAGTCATCATAAGCAAAAAATAGTATCTGAAAACCACAGACTGAAATACAAAGATGTGTTTGTTGGAGACAAGCTCTGGATAGACAGATGTATCTCTCAGAGATATCATTTAAACATTCAAAACCCCAAAACCTATTTCCAAGCCAATTGCTGGGATTACAGGGAGCTGGGAGTGTCCTGACAGGCAAAATAAAGGTAATATCTGAAAATTCCAGAAGATCAGGCAGAAGCTCCTCTTTGCAAATTTCATATCAATGAATAAAACCTAGTAGAGAAGCTTGCTCCTCACCAAGCTGAGGGCCAGCACAGATGGTTGGTTACAACAGATGGATCTCAAGTCAAAAACTGAACTCCTTAGCTTTCAATTAAGGCAAGAAAGTTTATGCAAAGAAACAGACCAAGTCAGTAATACTGACATGATTTATTGAACTTCTGCCAGTTCCATTCTGCTAGGTCACTCCAAGATATTTGGAGAAATTTGGAATAGCTTAGAAGTCAAAACACCACCAGCTGCTTCTCAAGGAAGGGGGAGAAAAATCAACAAGCAAAGCACAGCTGACATGTGCCCAGCATACCCTTCTGGCACAACTTGTACCCACATGGAAATCACTACAGTGGAGACATCATTTCTAGAGACACCCAGGGCTGCTGCCTGACACCCAGGGCTGCTGCCTGACACCCAGGGCTGCTGCCTGACACCCAGGGCTGCTGCCTGACACCCAGGGCTGCTGCCTGACACGCACCTGGGCTAACACCACAACCAGGACTAGGCACTGACAGTATAGGTCTGTTTGACTGCTTCACAGATTTCACTAAATTGATAGTCTTGTTCTTCTGACACCCATCTGAGATAAACCTTGCAGAATATTAATTTACTGCAGCTCTTGTGCTGGATAAGAATGTTGAAAACAGTACATTGTTTTCCCTGACTCTTATCAGCTGAAAATATCAGCCAGCAATAACACAAATCCCTAATCTTGAGCAAGGGGAAGTGCTATTAATGACTGCCTACAGGCCCTTATGAGAACCTAGACCATATTTTCAGCTGCTTTTATATCAACTGATTTGACATCCCATATGTTATTCTTATTTACTTGTGATCACAATCACATACCTCTTCAATCTCACAGCAGGAATGGCCACTTGAAATTGCAGCTTTAAGCTACAGCAAAAGTTATTTTAACTGGCATTTGTAATATTACCCAGTAACACTAGTCAAAAGGTGTATTTCTGAAGACAATTTAAGGAAGAATGAAATGTATACTGCTTCTAAGTTCAATGGAATACTAAGTTATTCTTTCAGACAAAATTGAGGTCAAGCCTGTTGCTTTGATTAATTAAAAACTCCCCAAACTCAAGCAGAGATTATTTCAAAGCTTTTCACAGCAGATATCTCACCTCTGGCAGAATCAGAATGTAAAACATTCTGATTTCAGTAAATACAAAAAGGTGAGAAACCCTATTGAAGTACAGAAAACAGTCAGCTGATAAGTGATTATATTTAAGATGAAAAGCAGTAGTGGAACAAATAATGCAGCAAATGCCCAAGGAAAACGTTTGTGTTGTCAGCAGCAGCCTCCAAAGGTCATCCAGCCCAACCCCTCTGCAGCAAGCAGGGACATTCTCCACTAGATCAGGTTACTCAGAGTCTTGTCCAGCCAGACCTTAATTATCTACAAAGATGAGGCCTCAACTACCTCTCCAAGCAACCCGTTCCAGCACTCCACCACCTTTCATGGTGCAAAACTTGCTCCTAACATCCAATCTAAATTGACTCTTCCTTAATCTCAAACCATTGCCCCTTGTCCTATCACTGCAGGCCTTTGGAAAAAGCCCCTCTGCAGACTTCTTGTAAGCCCTCTTCTCCAGGCTGAACACCACCAGCTCACTCAGCCTGTCCTCGTAGCAGAGGAGTTCCAGCCCCCACCTCATTTTCATGGTCCATGTCCTTGCTGTTGAGGGCTCCAGCTGGATACAGTACACCAGGTGAGGTCTTACCAGAGCAGAGCCTTCTGCACACTGTTGACTCATGTCCAGCTTCTCATCCACCAGCACTTTCAAGTTCTTTTCTGCAGGGCTGCTCTCAATTTCATCATCCCCTAGCCTGCACTGACATCTAGGATTGCCTACAAGAAGGCTGGAGAGGGACTGTTTCCAAAGGCATGCAGTAATAGGACAAGGGGCAATGGCTTGAAATTAGAGAAGAAGAGATTTAGATTGGGTGTTAGGGACAAGTTCTTCACCATGAGGGTGGTGGAACACTGGAACAGGTTGTCCAGGGAGGTGGTTGTGGCCCCATCCCAGGAGATATTCAAGATGAGGCCTGACAGGGCTCTAGCAACCTGGTCTAGTTGAGGATGTCCCTGCTGAGTGCAAGGGGTTGGACTGGATGACCTTTGAAGGTTCCTTCCAACCCAAAGCCACTCTACGACTGAAGCTACCAACTGTAAAAGCTATACCTTGAACCTTTTGTTTCTTAACTTGTAAAGCAGTCAACTATCAGCATGCAACACTATTTTTGAGTGCCACACTAACAAGTTAATCCTACAGCATGAGCTTAAATCCTAGCTTTTTGCTTAGTCTGGCCTCACATTTAGCTATCGCATCATTTCCCATTGAGTTCATTTACCATTCAGCCCCTGTTGCTCAGTTACCGGCTCCAACGAATCCATAAGCACATGAGCTCACTATCTATAACCCCCCCCCCCCACCTGTCTCAGGCCTCCCCACTTAATGAAGCATATTTCTCACTCAGCTGTCCAGAAGCTGGCAAGTGAGCTTAACTTCAGGAAAACGAATTACACACATCCCCAGACACACGTAAATAAAACGAAGACATCTCAGATTTACAGTGCTGCCTCCAAACCCGCTCCCCCAGCTCAGGGAGGATTAAAAAGGACTTCAAAAGAAGCTAGAGTTCCAATTAAAACACTGTGACCACCCTGGGGACACAAAAACATTCCTCTGATTAGTGAGATGCGCTCTTTGAACTGTTTAGCTAAAAAAAGCTTTCAGAACTTTAAACAAATGCAGCGATTCTCTCTCAGACTTTTTTTTTGGGGGGGGAGGGGGAGGAGAAAGTTTATAAAAATTTAATATTCCAAGTGAAGGACAAACAACATTTGAGACCAAAAGTTTTATGGAAGCCCATTAGCACATCAGCTCTAGGCATCTGCTAACAAATCCCAAGATGCAAATATTGCAGTCCCAGGACAAACCAGATGACACAAGTTGTTAGACCCACCCAAAGAGTGGTGGTGTTGGTGCTACAGTGGTGCTGGGACCTCAGCGTTGCAAAAGGATAGCACAAAATCCCAGTCCCATCAGCCCTCAGAACCTCTCTCTCCCTCAAGGGCAGAAAACATCAAACCCACCTCACTCTGAAACTCTGCTCTCTTTCCTTAGCATCCCAATCTCCCAAGCAGCACATCCAAGTCCTTAGACGCGGCACGACAATAGATCAGTTGCCCTCAGCCTTGGCAGTAAGGACAAATTTAAATAAAATGCTCTTCCTATGCTTACCACTCAAAAAGAAGAAAACAAAACCAAAATTCCCCTCAGTCTCATTCCCAAAACCAGACTTGAATTACATACTCCAAAAGTTTTAATATCAGGAAGAATAATGAACATTACGAACGAATGCTGGGAAAAACAACTTGAGTCTTGGAGCATGCCAAAGCAGTCGGAGCTAAGTGGATATAATAAACCTGCCTGTGAAAGCCAAACCCCAATCACCATCATCCATAAATAATGAATAATTCATGCTAGAAGAAAATAGAAGCAGACTTTAAGACTTGTTCACAGAAAGTGGAGCTGCTGTAATCGCATTAGAGATGTAAACAGTGGCATCTCAGCAATTACTGCTCTCCTTTTGCCAGCTCGCTCTCCAAAACCAGTGCATCAGCTCAGCTGCCTGCATCCAGCACAGGGTTCAGAGCAGCCAAAAGCAATTATGATTTCCCTGTGTCTTTGCTACAGGCTCCTGCAACTGGAATTAAGATAAGGACCAGAGTGGTGTCACAAGCACTCTGACACCATCTCGGCTTCCTGCTATCAAGTTTTAGTCACTTTCAATGCTGGAAGCTCCTAGGGGGGACACTAATAAAATTAGATGAGCAGTTTCTAACATTTGAAATGTACTGACAGAAGAGAAAGAGCTTCTGTTCTCTCCATTAAAAGAAACAAGTGAGCATCCTTGTTTCACATCACTTGTGCAGCTTTCCTTGCATGCACATTCACCTTCAAGATCATCTTATTTCACCCCATTGTACAGCACAGCACCCAGGACTACACACAATCAGGTTTTTTTTTTTTTCCTGTGGTGAATAGATGGAATAGAAGTCACCAGGAAACAATGAAGAGTTAAAAACCTTCCTTCTGATAGTCTTCACAAGGCTTGCCCCACTGCAGATGTCCTTCTTATAGAATCATAGAACNGAGCCCCAACTCTTGTAGCCAGTCCTCATAGGAGAGCTCCTCCAGCCCTCTGAGCATCTTTGTGGCCCTCCTCTGGACCTCCTCCACAATCTGCAGCTTCCCAATTCTGCTCCTTGCTGGCCTGACAGCAGTTTTGAACCAAAGCTCCACATCTGAGGAAAAGGTATATCCAATATTCTAACTCCTCAGATTCCACTTGAGCTTGATTGGGAAGATATTACAAAGTATTTATAACCCAAGTATAAATGGGAGCCCTATTACATAACTCAGATGCTAAAGGTGTCCAGCTTGGACAACAGTTTCCATGAGCAAGCAAAAGTAAAGCTGCAGTCATGAAACCATAAAACAATTTCAAGTCACAGGTGCAGAGTTACCACAGTTAGCTTCTTTTCTCCTCAGCTTCTCTGAATTCTCAGGTTCTACTGTTATGTTACCAAGAAAAAATTCAATTTACTTCAGCCACTGTGGTTGACAACTTGAGCATTTGCCAGCTAAAAGCTTTCTCCAATCTCAGCTCAGCTCTCCTTCCTCTGCTGAACCATGGCTGCCCTCAAAAAATTCTCTACTTCAGAAGCCTCTCAAAAGAAACAGTGCCAGAATTATGTTTCCTGTACAACTTGGTATCTCTACTCTGCTTCATACTTAACCTTTCTGCTAAAACAGGATTAAAACAAAAACAAAGGCATATGGAAAACAAAGTCCCTCTGCTCAAAAGTAACATTGCAAATGCAAATGCTTACAGAACACTTGGACACATGCTGAGCATTTACTCTTTGTAGAGCCAGGCAGAGAGTCCAGGATTTCAGAACTGCCAAAATACCTCTTTTCTTCTGCCACATTTACTATAATTTTTTACAGGAAACAAAAATAATCTGCACACAGCATATGATAGGCAGATGACACTCAACATTTTGTAACTGTGCATGCAAAGGGGTTTTTGTAAGCCTGCAAAACAGGGAACTGAATGAATACAAAGGAGGAGATGAACTTTGTAATCAGTGCGAACAACATACAGCCAGGTTCAACAGTATGAGCCCCCATGTGCAACCAACACCTCTCTGCACAGGCATCTTGCTGCCCTCTGCAGCTGCTTCAAAAAGCTGAAGTCAGACAAGCAGCAACATCCTCCACAGGCACTCAGAATCATAGAATGGTAANACTGCTTCAAAAAGCTGAAGGATCCTCCTCTGGATCCTCTCCAACAGTTCCATGTCCTTCCTGTGCTGGGGGCTCCAGCACTGCACACACGACTCCAGATGGGGTCTGAGGAGAGCAGAGCAAAGGGGCAGAATCCCCTCCCTTGCCCTGCTGCCCACACTGCTCTTGCTGCAGCCCAGCACTCGGTTGCTGTCTGGGCTGCACACACACATGCTGCAGGCTCATCTTGAGCTTTTCATCACCCCAGACCCCCAGGTCCTTTACCTCAGGGCTGCTCTCAGCCATTCACCACCCAGCCTTTTTCCAGAGAGAACCACTTTAAAAATCCTGGGGGAATGGGCACAATTACTGTAGCGAGAGATCCAAACACATCTTACAAAGAAACTTTCTGCTTCCAAGCCAGGGAACTACATAAACAATCATAAATCCCATGTGCACAGCCTCCACAGTCTGTAAAACTACCCATTTTTTTATCAGGCTTAAAATAAAATGCTCAAACACAGCTTCTCAGAAAGGAGAAACGAGAACTGCCTATTGATGTTGTATCAGGGCTACCTCAGAAGAGAAAGGGAAGATCATAATAGTTGAAACAAATGTTGTCCCCCAACATCCTCCCTGCAGAAAGCACAAAGGCTTTAAAAACATGAAACTAGCTCAGCTGTATAGTTACCCTCTGAAAGGCCATCAATTACTTAAATTGGGCCATGTGGCAGAGAGGAATAAAAATGAGGCATGGTCAAACCAGCTCTTCAATTAATTGGGAGGGGGGGAAGGGTCTATTTCAAAAGAAGGAGGGTTTTTATTCTTGCCTTCCCTCCTCTTTCCTCTCCAGCAATCATCATGGCCCAAAGAGACAGCAGCAGCAGATTTCATTAATAAATTTATTTCAACTTCCTTTTCAATGGTGCTCAAAATGTATGCAAATCCATTCATAATTAGGTTTAAAAATTCCATTTCATGGGATAATCAGACTTCAAAAAACTCAATTTTAGTTTTAATCAGATTTTAACAAGGATATTAAGTCCATTTCGTTCAGAAGAGGGAAAAACAGTGAATTTAACACAAAATGTATTCAAGTTTAGCCCTGGGAGATAATTAAATAAAATTAATTTGGCAAGGGTTGTCTGTAAATGGAAATGCTCCAGACAGCAGAGCACATTTCTGAAGGAAACAAAAGCAGTTCATTACTGTACAAACAGATACAAAGCTTATTGTTCAGACAGAAGGGAATTGCAGTTCTTCCACAACAGGAAGACAACCTGAGCCCTCGAGCTGCCTCTGACAAATGCAGGAGGAGAAGGTAGTTACTTCCTTCTCATTCCAGCTAAGTCCTTTAACCTCCCCTGGCACACCAAGGAAGATGCAGGGGACAGCATATACAAACCTAATGATACCAAATTATCCAGCACTGAGAAGGATAAGCAACCTAGTGGGAGACAGCTCCTTGAAACTATGAAAATTCACATGTAGTTTGAAGCTGTCAGCAAGATTCTTGTCAGATACAATTCCATCAAATTCCATGCAGTGATTTTGTCCCCACACCACAGGCCTAGATCCCAAGCTTAATAGCAAAAGCATCCTGTTCTCCCTGACAACAGCCATGGACTGATATAGCTGCTAGAACTTTGGTAACTGAAGGGTCAAATAAGCACTTTGCAACCCTTACAATCTGAGACACCAAAGTACAGTTCTTTTAACCCTGTATTACCAGGTTTGCCTGACACCAAACCACTAACAAGAGACTGTCTATGAAAAGGGATACTGGAAAATACTTCACCCATTTACAGCATAAAAACATAAACCAGAATGGCTGACTCTAAATCATAGAGTGGTAAGGTTGGAAGGGACCTCAAGGATCACCTAGTTCCACCCCCCTGCCATAGGCAGGGACACCTCCCACTAGTACAGATCACTCAAGGACTTGTCCAACCTGGCCTTGAACCCCTCCAGGGAGGGAGCAGCCACAACCTCCCTGGGCAACCTGTGCCAGTGCCTCACCACCCTCACTCCAAACAACTGCCTCCTGACATCCAGTTTCAATCTCCCCTCTGCCAGTTCAAACCCATTGCCCCTTGTCCTGTCATTACAAGACCTTGTCAGTAGTCCCTCCCCAGCCTTCCTGTAGCCCCCTTCAGATACTGGAAGGCTACTCTAAGGTCTCCTGGAAGCCTTCTCTTCTCCAGGCTGCAGAGCCCCAACTCTTGTAGCCTGAGGGGCTTCATTTGTAGCCTCCAAACCTCTCCTCCAACATTGGACACTTAAGATTTGGCTGGACAGGGTGCTGTCCACATCATCTAGATTATGCCTTTGCCATGAAAGGTTGAACCAGGTGATCCTCAAGGTCCCCTCCAACCTGGTATTCAGGGATTCTATAAAACTCTACTGACCTAGACACACCTTTATTGAAAGTAACAGCACAGGATACAAGCAGCAGGCAAGTATTTTAGAGAACAAGGCTATTGCAACAACTTAACTGTACTCAAAAGACATTGAGAAGTGGCATGTTTATCTTTAGCAGCTCTCATAAGCCATGCAGACAGAGGCACACACATTTTCCAAGACCTATGTCTACCCAATTGGAAAAAACCCAGCAGCACTTTTTCACTCTACCAGCCTTCTGAATGTATCAGTTATTACAGAGTGCCAATTGTATTTTCCCTCGCCAGCTACCTGCAGACAGGCAAGCCAATAGGTGTTCTGTCACCTTGACAAGTGGGCCAGCTCTCCAGAAGGCAGGTGATGTCTTTGCCAAAGTCACACTGGAAACTATCAGGCCTAAATGAAAGCCTTGTCACAAAACAGGCTTGATGCCATCAAGCTTGGCTGCTAAATTTGCAGAAAACCACCTGAAGCCACAAAGCTTTAACTCTGGGAATACAAAGAGCAGTCAGTTAGAAATGTTATTTGCAAATGTAGCAGCAAAGCTGAGCACAAAGAAAAAAAATCATAGCTAGATCAAAGCATCATCTTCTGAACTGAGCCAGTGGCAGAGCTGTGAAGTATCACCAAAAACCATCCAAGCTAACTGATGAACAGCTGAGTTCTCCAGCTGAGGATACTGATACTGGACACATTCTAAGCCAAAGTCAGATGACTTTTTAAAGGAGGGCAGAAATGTGGTTAATAGGATTTTAAGCTCTCCATGTGTACCACAGATAGAGAATGACTGTTTCATTAAAACAGCAAATAACTTGGTCAGCGAGGTATAACTTAGGAACATCCACAATTTCTTATTTCTCCCTGCCCAAAAAAGTTGATCTTCCTTTCACTAAACCATTCCTATCAGACTATGACTGCAAGAGAGTTTAAACAAGTAAAGAGAATTCAAAAGCAATTCCAGCAAGAGCAACTTGTTGTAGAAAAGAGTTCTTGCAATAGTTACTTATTCCTCCCCAAAGAGGCACAGGAGTTGTGAACTTCACTGACAGGAGAGTTAAGAATAACAGAGAGAATAAGGATAGGAAAGGAGAAAAGAAAAAAATATATTTCTAGAGAAGCCAAACCTGTATCTAACACTGGAAGGTTATAACAAGGAGCAACAGAAGCTGAGAGCTGCTTCGCTGTGCAGAGGTTTCTAAGACACTATTCCAAAGTGTGTCACCCTCTTACAAGAATGCTGTTCTGCAACAGGCATGACTTCATTAGAAGAAACATTTCACTGCCAGGTGAGGACCAAACTACATGCAGAACACATTGCCATGCACCAGCAGCCACCAGGCAGAAAAAAAGAAAAATAAAAAAATTCGGAGGAGGTGTTTTAAAATAAAAAAAAAAGAGAAAACAAAAATAAATAAACCAAAGCAGAAAACTAAACTCTTCACCAATGCACCCTCTGCATTGGCATTTCACATCACTGGTAGGGAGGGAAAGAAGGTTGCCCACACCCCCACAACTGCCTTGGCTACACAGAATACTTGGGCTTGTTGTATCATCTTTCTGCTGGAAAGGCCTGGCTGCATTCTCTGCTCCAACCCTACAGAATGTTCCATTTGAAAACAGGAGCCCTGAGCTCTTATTTGAGCTGTCACTGCCTTTGTACATTCACTAAACAGAGTGATGCAGCCAGCCCCAAGACTGTGGGCTTTCAAACTGGGAATTTTTCCAACTATCACAAACCACATTCCCTTGAAGTGTGCCGGATTTGCTCTCATTCAGGCAGCTCACTCCAGGCTGGTCTTTATGGAATCATAGAATGGTAAGGTTGGAAGGGACCTCAAGGATCATCTAGTTCCAACTCCCTGCCATAGGCAGGGACACCTCCCACTAGTACAGGTCACTCAAGGCCTCCTCCAACCTGGCCTTGAACACCTCCAGGGAGGGAGCAGCCACAACCTCCCTGGGCAACCTGTGCCACTGTCTCACCACCCTCACTCCAAACGACTTCCTCCTAACATCCAGTCTAAATCTCCCCTCTGCCAGTTTAAACCCATTGCCCCTTGTCCTGTCATTACAAGACCTTGTAAATAATCCCTCCCCAGCCTTCCTGTAGGCACCCTTCAGATACTGGAAGGCTACTCTAAGGTCTCCTCCAAGCCTTCTCTTCTCCAGGCTGCACAGCCCCAACTCTCTCAGCCTGTCCTCATAGCAGAGCTGCTGCAGCCCTCTGAGCACCTTCATGGTCTCCTCTGGACCTGCTCCAACAGTTCCATGTCCTTCCTGTGCTGGGGGCTCCAGAACTGTACACAGGACTCCAGATGGGGTCTCCTCATCAGTTCAGGAAGAGCCAACACACACCAAACCAATCTGCCTAATGCTTAACAGCATAGTACAGAGAGGAAGGAGCAGTCACACAATAATGCTAAGACAAAAAAAATGATACTTTTCAGTTTATCTTAAACAGAACTGCATGAGAAAAAGGTATCATTTGTACAGGCAGCAGCAATTTAAGCAGCTCACTTCTCAAGACTTCACAACTTTATTGCATATTGTTCCAAGTAAGAAAGATCATAGCTGAAAGAACATCAAAGCAAACATTTTTCTATTTATTCTTGGCACATAATACATAAAATCTCCCATCTGCAAGGGTTTTTTAAATGTTGGGGGACACTAAATAAAAAACTTCATGCTCCAGTAACATCCATACTGATGAGAGTTAACAAACCTCCATTTCAAAAGTCTGCTTCATCTCTCAATTTTCCTATCCAGATTTTCCTACCCAGGCCAGGATATCTTCACCTCCAACACTGGGGCTGGAGATGGATTAGTAAATAATCCAACCCAACATGGCAATTCTGTGCTGTAAGTCACTTTAAAATAACAAACACCACTTACATAACCACAGCTACTTCAAGAGAACCTGGAGGCCCTCATCACATTAATCTTTTAGCTCACTAACATTTCAAGTTCACTATGCCCTTTAAGAAATGTTGGGAAATATTGTGCAGTGCTTTTGCTGCTACAAGCCACATTAATTTTTTCTCTCCAAACAATGCATGCACGAAGCTATATTTACAAGCATGTTCCCTTTAATAACAGCTTGTGAGGAGAGAATACAGCTCAGGTAAAGACATGCTTTGGTCAAAAACAGGCACTGGCAAAGAGGTCCCAAGGGAGGAAAGACTGAAGCTTAAGGACGTGGCTTACATACTGATTTCACAAGGCACTGAAGCTGGCTTGTCAGAACTAGGGATGTTTTAAAGATGCTAAGAAACTGAAATTGTTTCATGTTCCTACATTTCCATTTTTTCCCACCCCATCTTGATGTTGCTACCCTGGATACCCTAAGAAGTACAATCAGCACTGAAATTTTAGCCCTTTCCTGGCTGATTCTGCACCCAAACTCCCCCCTGCACTGGTGACAAATCAAGGACAAACAAAGTAGCACTTCTTTAGGCACCACTGGAAGGATGAATTCTTACTCAAGGCATCAATGAGGCTCAGCACTAACCAGGAGTGAATCGTTTTCAGAATGCCATCATGATAACCTGCACCAAATAGGCTCAGAAAAGCTTCTCAGATGATACAAATCATATTTTGGTCTTATCTCAACTGGCAGATAAGCTCTTAACAGTTCAGCCTATTTTTTTGAGCAAACTGCTTATTTCTCAACATGAAAGGTCAGTTGTTCTCACTTTGTAGGTCCTTGTCCAGAGTTGTTGTTCTCTGTGGGTAGAAAGATGGACATGATGTACTCCTATTCACCAACCCCCCCTACTCTGTCCCTCCTGCAGTTTTCAGAACCTTGGTGTTAAACAATGTCAGCATCTCCAAACTGAAAAGCACTGCTCCACTCTTCCTGTTCCTGAGCCCATTCCCTTGCTCACAGATTGGTATACATTGCAATCACATAGAAGTGTGACTGGAAAGGATCTTTTCATTTAGATCCTGTCTAGCCCTTTGCTATTATGAACTCCAGTTAGCTCTTCCACAACCTTGTGGAGCTTCAGCTCAGAAGCAGTAATTTGTGTACTCTTGACTCCACTGGAAGCTGCACTCAGAACTTGGTCTTTCTAAAAATAAGAAGCTCCTTCTAGCTGCATTCACTGCAGGGTTACAGTGATTTAAGTGCCAATGCTAGCCTTGAGTATAGATGGTTCTTTCTCTCTGTGGTATTGATCCCCCTGCCTTCTCCTCCCTTCCCTTCATGTATTCCTTGGCAACAATTACATCTGCCACCAGCCTTTGCTAGAGAAGGCCAGTCCTTCCCTTCATCACGGGTGCAGGGGGCTCTCAGACTCCCACCAGCAACCCTCTCCAGCATTTAGTTCCCACCATCTGCCTCCACAGTGGGTGACCAGAACTGAGAAGCATCTCCCAAGCAGTTTACAGAGGCACTGGAACACTGACAGCCCTGGGAAGCTTCTCTCCTGGTGCATCCTACGTGCAAGAACTAACAGCCATCCTGTTGTGCACAAGCACACAGTCTCCTCTAGTCCTTTCATCAAGTTTGCATCCAGCTCCCCATTCTGTGGAGCCTTGTGCTTTGTTCCAGTGAATTGTGTCCCACTTCTTCACTCTAATCCTCAGGGTCACCCAGTTCTGCATATCCAGCTTTTGTGTATTTATGAATTCTCTGAACTTGGCATCATTAGTCAAGTTTTATCAGCACACACCAAATTTTTGCACCAAAACCATTAATAGAAATATTAAATGAAGCAGATCCTAAGGCTAATCTGTAAGGAATTCTACTTACCCTTGCAGTTTTCCTTTCAACAATTCTGAGTTGCTTAAACAATTCCTCATACACCCTACAATGATTCTATTAATTTCCACCTTCTCCCTCATGGTTTATACATTCTCATGGGCTCCCTTGATCAAGAGTTTTAGTGAAGTTCAAATAAATATGATCTATTGGGTTTTATTTGATAAGCTAATCAATTTTCCAGAGAAAGAAATCTATCCTGATGGTCTGGCACAATCCATCTTGGCACTGCTTGAGCCAATGAATCATAGAATGGTAAGGNAGGCAGCGGATTCCTTGCCCTGCAGATAAAAGGTCATACCCAGCAGTATGAGGGAGAAGCACAATCCAAGAGCTGGAAAACTTACTGAAGTGTTTTGGTTTACTTCCTTTTAGAAAAGGCCTGTGCCTTTTAAGAAGAATTTAAAAAAAAAAAACAAAAAAACCACATTGCAACACTAAAGCAAAAAAATCAGCCTAAATAAGCATGTACAGGATCCATCATTTACAGTTTTGTTTAAGTTTCCCTACAGAAACACAACCTTGGGGATAAATCTAAGGGAGAGGGAAGGCAGAGCATGCCAACAACCCCAGCAGAACATTCAGAAGATACTGAAAGATACTAAAATGCAAGTGGAAAGGTAAAATTGAAAAAGGAGCTAGAGATTATAGCTGTTATTGGGTTTGGTGGCAATGACCAAATGAGAGGCTGAATAAAAATCAAGCAGGAGCTCTCCAACAGCAGCAAACCGTCTCCTTGTTGATTAGTCTCTGCTTATTTAAATGATAATTTCACTTCAAGGCAAACAGGACTGTCTTAGGAAAGTGGCTCTTTATAAAGCCTCTGTACTTTTAAAAGCTTCTCCTTCACAGCAGAGTGAGCACTGAAGTTGAAGCCATTTACACATAACATGGGTCACTACTTGCTGGAAGAAAGCAAGCTCCTTCTACCCAACTGTTTTTCAACAGCATCTCAAGCACTACTTGCAAGAAATAGAGCAGCAACACAAAACAAAGTGCCTAACTGGGGAGTCCTGGTGGCAAACTGATCACCTGCTACACAGAAGACACCACCAGCAAACATGGCCAAAAATACTCCTGTTTCTAGTGGAGAAGGAGCTTTAGGTTTACTGGTTTGGGAACTGGGGCCTCTAGTCAAGCCAAGACAATGCTTTAAATTCTGATCAAGAGAGTCAATGGAAAAAGAAGTAATATTAAAGTTATATTTTGTTCTGTATTAAAGAAAAAGAGATGGGTTGGCATCTCCACTACCAAAATAAATTTTTTATTCCCCTACTACGAATCATCCATTTTTAATTTGCTAACATCATTCTCTGTACAGCTCCTGTAGGCAAACTACTAAAGTTTCTCAAATTACTCTTTGACAAGGAAGATGGACAATGTGCTAAGCTGCTCTTCAGTAGTTCTCCCCATGTCCAGAATGGCAGATCTGTGATCCTGAATGACACTTGCTTACACTGCTCCCAGAGCTTTGAAATGCAAAGCAAGGACAGACACATTTTTGATGTGAGCTTGCTTACTTTTTACTTTGCTCCTCTGATTACACATTACGGCCTCAGTCTGCCTAGATGTCAGGTGCTCATCCATTATGTTTTACACTCTTCCTATCTTTCTTTAGCCTGAAGACTTATTACTGTGATATACTCAAAAGGAAATAACAGCATTAGTGGCAAAGGAGAAAGAGCACTAATATTTTGAACATCAAAGATAAGTACAGCATTTCTGAAGAAAGTTAATACTGGAGAGGAAAATATGGCAGGATGCTTTGCCCAGCATTTCAGTGAAGCAATGGCAGAAACAGACCTACAACATTTTGAGAAAAGAGGTGCAGATGGCTGCCATGTTAACATTAAATGGATCAACAACAGAAGAATGGGAGAAGACCAAACTCTGACTAAAGCATGGATTTGATCTCAGGTTTCCAAACATCACATTTAAATACCTTACTCCCTCCCAACACCCAACCCTGGCCTGAAGTCTCCTGCAGCTGTATTCTGACTACTCTGGAAACCGAAGCTTCAGATTTTTCAGATGACAAAAGGAACATTTTTCTCCCCACCACACACACAAAGCATTCTGCCCAGGAAAGCTAAAACCAAAGGCACTGCAGGAAGTGAAGAACAATGTCCACTTTAACATAGGGTAAGGAAGAACAGCAAAGCTCACAGCAATACTCCAGCACATGCTGCATGTCACATTTTATAGGCAACAGCTTCCCCCAAGACTTCTCTATGTAAAGAAGAGGGGCTCTAATGCACACACAATTACTGCAAAACAACCACAATTACTTTCCTCTTGAATATTCTACCTTAGACTCTGAAGACAAAGATTCCCTTTGGGAACTGTTCCTGTACTTCTTCAACACAGCAATTTTTGTTGTCTCTACAAGACAACAGCAGAAAATGTTTCCATGTTTGCACAACTATAAAAGTTTCTCTAACAAGTACAGCAATTTTTTGTTTGGCTTTTTTTTGGTTGGTTGGGGTGGGGAGGTGAGGGGGTAATTAGTGCTTCCCTCTACATAGTGTTTATCTTCTTTTCAGTGCCCTGGGAATTCCCACCGTGATGGGACAACTTGTTTTACACTGGGAACCTCTTAAACAGCAGTTATGCAGTTTTCCATATGTTCACAGATCAGAAATTACTATTTACAGAAAGCTGAGGTGTACAAAATGAAGTTTCACTGTCCTCATACAACGTGAATTCCGATTTTCTTCTCCAGTTTGTAACTTAGCTCTAAAGTAGGGGGCCACCATTAGCCAACCCTGACAAACTCATTCAGCTCCCCAAACACCAAAATTAACTTCAGGTCAGTGGTACAGTTAGAGACAGCACAGAACACTTTTAAATAGATCAATTTTCTGCTTGGTGAGAAGAGACCAGAGGGCCACAATAGGCTATACTCCAGTACAAACGTTTGCTGAAGTACGGAGGGATCCTGGCATTGCTGAAACTAGCAACAGTAACTCCCAGCCTTGCCTTGATTGGTTGCAGTTAATTAAGTGTCCAGAAAAGCATATGAGCAATTTAAGTTATTCAGCATGCATTGCTTTGTATATCTGTCAACAGTTTTGTTGTTTTGTTTTTTTAAAACCAGCAACCACTTATTCATAAGGGACATTCATAGAAAGGTAAATTACTACCTTGTGAGAAAGGAGAAGATTATGAGCTCCATTCAGTACTGCAAAGAGATTCAATGCCTTGCATGGAAGGGAGTGCAGAGTAGCTAAGCATAGTTAATCAAGATTCAAAAAGCAAAAGTAGAGAACTCCAATATTCTCCCTTCTCTTCTATTCACTGAAAAAAAAGGAACACTAATCCACCACTAAATGCAGAATCAAGAAATCTGATTCCCTCTTCCCTTCCTCTCTCCTCCCTTCCCCCTAGCTCCAAAAGCAGAATGGGCGCAGAAGGACTTCCCGTACCCAGCATAGCACCTGTGTAATTACAAATTACAACTCTGCTAACCACTGTACTAAACAGAGATGCCTGCCACTTAATTAAACCCTTTCTTAGAGAGGAAATGCATACACATTCACGCTATCTCCTCTCCTTAATTGGTCTCAGACGTTGCAGGAAGCCAGTCCCCAAGATTTGTCAGCAAGCCAGCCCACAGATGCGTCAGAAAGAAAACCAGGTCAGCATTAACAGGTTCACTTCTTTGGCTCTAGGCGACAGGTCAGCAGATCAGAGTCTGCTGTCTACAGCTGACAGGCTCCACGAAGGGAAAATTGGTCCTTAAGCACTGGCCTGAATTCCTGTCAAATCTGCACTTCTCTTCACAGGCCTGGACAGCAAGCATGTGAAACAGCTATAGCAGCTTAATGTGATATCATCACTGAAGCCAACTAAATTTACCCTTGCAAATTGAAGGACAACTATAGGGACTGCCCAAACCCATGCTACATTAAACCTAAGAGTCTCTCCAGGTCAGCCTTACACCATAAGCATCAGGGAGCTAAGGACCTGCCTTCCAACACAACTACCATTAGATCATAGAATGGTAAAGTTGGAAGGAACCTCAAGGATCATCTAGTTCCAACCCCCTGCCATAGGCAGGGACACCTCCCACTAGTACAGGTCACTCAGGGCCTCATCCAGCCTGGCCTTGAACCCCGCCAGGGAGAGAGCAGCTACAACCTCCCTGGGCAACCTGTGCCAGTGTCTCACCCCCCTCACTGCAAACAACTTCCTCCTAACATCCAGTCTAAATCTTTCCTCTGCCAGTTTAAACCCATTATTCCTTGTCCTGTCATTGCAAGACCTTGTCAATAGTCCCTCCCCAGCCTTCCTGTAACCCCCTTCAGATACTGGAAGGCTACTATAAGGTCTCCTCAAAGCCTTCTCTCCTCCAGGGTGAAGAGCCTCAACTCTCTCAGCCTGTCCTCATAGGAGAGATGAACTCAAGAACGTCCAAGACCATGACTGGAGCCTCTGAGCAACAGAGTCCAAGCACACTATTCTGCCTGATACATCAGCTTCACCTTTCAGTCCCATGGGGTATTCCCTGGCCATTCAAAAAAGGACAGCTGATATCTCCATTGCTTCCCTGTGATGGGCATAGGGAAAAAGGCTCTGACAAGGCTTTTTGATTCTAAGAAGCAATATGAATAAAACCTATGGCTTTATCTTCCACACAGAAACATCAAGCCTGAGCTGACAGTGCTATTTGTAACAGAAAATGGTGTCCCAAAAAGGGAGTGATCTATTTAAGTAGTTCATTATCAATACATTTTGTCATCTTCCAAACACCAATCACTCAAATATCAAAAAAAATTATCACTCATATAAAATAATTTGGCTGCATACAAAGATCTTTGAGCTCAGCATGTAAGAATTTCCTACACTCTTCCAATGCAGAGCTGCCATGCAAAAAACCACCAAACAAAACCCCCTAACCACCTCCCCAGAAGTGTTCAAGGCTGGATGAGACCTTGAGCAACCTGCTCTGGTGGAAGGTGCCCTCCCTGCTCAGGGCAGGGGGGTTGGAACTAGATGATCATTAAGGTCCCTTCCAAACCAAACCATTCTATTAATCATACATTGTTATTTATTCTCTCCAATAGAAAAAAAACCTTGTACTGGAAATACTCTAAAGCTCTTGCTTGTGGTCTGCCTGTCAGTCTCTACAAGTCTGCTCAGCTCTTCAGCAGAGCTTCAGCCTTTCAAAACCTGCAATCTTCTGTCACTGACGGCTAAGTACAAAGACAAATGCAGCATTAACACTTGTCAGCTGCTATCAACAGCTCTCAGGATCATCACTATCTGACTTACTAACTGCCTCATCTTTAAAATATACCTGGTGAATATCACTTTGCATCACTCTACTCCAGGGTGTAGCTGTTTATAGATAGCAAAATCACCTGGCTAATTCATTACAGGACAAAGGCAATGCCAGCCCAACACAGGCAAGCAGCAGAGGAAAAACAAAAATAAAGCCTTCTTTAGATTAAAATCTCTCACAGAACAAGAACACTCATTTTTTTATTTGGGTATCTTCCACATGCTGCAGAAGGAAAAGCCAAAACAGTAACAGTTCCAGTCTAGAGGATGTGATTCTAAGGCTTGGGGTGAGGAGAAAAAAACCAAACCTTGAAGAACTCCTATTAAACAAAACAAAAATGTGTGGTGTAAATACCAAGTTTACAGAGCTGGTTGGACAAACTCTCCTCCCTGTGCCATCCAGTATCTGAAGGGGGCCTACAGGAAGGCTGGGGAGGGACTATTGACAAGGTCTTGTAGTAACAGGATGAGGAGTAATGGGTTTAAAATGGCAGAGGGGAGATTGAAACTGGATGTTAGGAGGAAGTTCTTTCCAGTGAGGGGGGTGAGACACTGGAACAGGTTGCCCAGGGAGGTTGTGGCTGCTCCCTCCCTGGAGGTGTTCAAGGCCAGGTTGGAGGAGGCCTTGAGTGACCTGTACTAGTGGGAGGTGTCCCTGCCTATGGCAGGGGGTTGGAACTAAGTGATCCTTGAGGTCCCTTCCAACCTTACCATTCTATGATTCTATGATCACAGAAACAGGCACAAATACTCTGATACCAAGTCATTAAGTACTGGACAAGGAGATCACAACCGCATGCATGTAGCACCGAAGCGATTCTAAAAGATTCGCTAGTAGCAGTGACCGAACTTGCCCAGACCAGCTGACCCTGCCCTGGGTGCCCAGCAGCTGCTCTGCAGCCTGGCTGCGGCTGGCAGCCCGCACAGAGACCCAGCTCTGGCCGGCAGCAGGGGAAAGGTTGCCATCTGCTGGGGGTTCTGCGCACTGCCATCGCAATCAAGCACCCGCCCTGCCTCGCACACCTCCTGCCATCAGTACTTGGCTGTTAAATACCTGTTGTTTTAATAGCAGTCAAGAAAACATCTCTAAGCTAATAGTCTGAAAGCATAACCAAGCCTGTCACGATTAATCTGTGTCTTCAGTGAAGATTGTCAACAACTCAATCGTACAAATCCTGCATCTTGAAGAAATACAGAATTACAGAACCTTAGAGGTGGGAAGGGACCTCCAGAGATCATCAAATCCAACCTCCCTGCCTAAGCAGGGTCCCCTAGGGTAGTTTGCACAGAAATGAATCCAGGTGGGTTTTGAAAGTCTCCAGAGGAGTCTCCACAACCTCCCTGAGCAGCCTGTTCCAGTGTTCTGTCACCCTCACTGTAAAGAAGTTTCTCCACATGTTGAGGTGAAATCTTTTGTGCTCCAGTTTGGAGCTGTTGCTCCTTATCTCATTGCTGCAGTCCACCAAAAAGAGATTTGCCCCAGCCACTTGACACCCACCCCTCAGATATCTATACACATTGATCAGATCCCCTCTCACCCTTCTCAAGACTAAACAGCCCCAGGTCTTCTCAATCTCTCTTCACAGGTCCCTGTCTCTCTTGAACTGGGGAGTCCAGAACTGGAGACAGTATTTCAGGTGTGCTCTCACTAGAGCAGAGTAGAAGGGGAGAAGAACTCCCCAGACCTACTGGATACACTTTTCTCCATGTCCCAGTTGATACAAACTACATCAGCATGGCCTGGAGAGACAAGAGTGCAAGCTGCTGGTTTTCTCATGACCACTCTTTCCTAGTAAGAAAAAAATCTTACAATAGCCACACAAATAACCTTCTAAATTCCAAAACGAAGATTTCTACTTGCAAAGAAAATAAATTCAAAATGTTGTGCTCTTTCCCTTCACAGCCAAAACCAAATGCTACAACAGGAATATCAGGTCAGAGCAACACATGAGTAATGTGTGAACATCCCTGGCAGCATAACAGTAACACACAAAGGAGATCTAAAAGACAAAATTACATCCATAACAAAAGACAGAGCAGAAGGCAGGCAATAAGAAGATCAAGATCTCAAAGGATATATAATTGAACACAAAGAAGATTATCTAGATTCACAACGTGTAACGTGAGCCATCCATCACTGTGATGTGTGTTATGTTATTATCTGAAGGCTGTACAGCTTACAAGTATATTGTTGTCGTGGTAGGCCTAGACAGGCCTCTTGGGCTTGTACATGTTCTGGCTTGTGCAGACATGTTTTTCTGCTGTTTTGGGGAGAGAGCAACCGCGGGAAAGGGGACAAAGGACCTGGCGCCACTAAGTCTGGGGTCCGGGGCCTGTCCATCACCTGTGGTTGCTAGGGGGCACATGATTGCCTTGTGCAGGGCCCGTGATCTGCCCAAAAAAGGATAAAGCAAGCCTATGGCTTCACCCAATATGGCAAAATCTTGGNCAAGTATATTGTACAGCACTGCATAAGGCAGGTGGAATTCCAAGGGCAAATTCTGGGAAGAATCCTGCACTACAGCAATGCAAACACACCGACATGCTCCACGGCTAGAGATGTCTTTGGTTCCCTAGTTTGTGAGGGCAAGAGGAAAACCCAAAGGCTTACAAGTGGGATGCAGAACTAGCAAACAAAAGATTAGCCTTTGAGTAAACTGTAAATGAACTTGTTTCCCCCCCAAAAAAGGTGAAGCATTATGAAGAGCTAGCCCTTTCACTGTTACCCAGAAGAGACCAGCACTAAATCAGTAGGATTACCACTGCACTCCCAAAAGCTGCACCTCCTTTCCAAGCCCTGTTACCTAAAATTACCCTCCAAAGTCTGACTATAAGCCAATCTGACAAAAAGCCTGCTGGACCAGGCAATCAGTGAACAGAAACCACTGAGAGCAGACACAGGACAGGCCCTGTGGAAGTGCTGGAGGAAATAAAGACCCATCCTCTCCCACAGCACCGCATGCTGTACACGCTCCCCTTCCTTCTCTGCACCAGTGAAGGTGGTGATAAGAAAAGATGAGAAAGCCTAATGCATTCCCTTTTTCTCTGCTTATCTAGTTATTAGCAAACAGCACATTGCTCTGCCTCTTTGGGACAACCATTCAACTTGTTCTTGTTTCCTTCCACTACGAAATGGGCAATTAACTCTTCTCAAACTTCCAACAACAACATATTCCAGGAACCTAACTAGGAGAATGATCTCTCATCATCTTTGTGACCCTGGCTGAAAATTAACATAATTCATGCTGTAAGAAGTCTGAGCAACAAAAAACAACCCACCAACCACCATCATACAGAGAGAGAGAGGGGGAAAATCATCCAGTTGCACTTGCTACAATTGCATGCAAAGGATGATTTTTCTCAAGAGCAATTCCCTTTTCTGCACAAGATGCCATTAATAGCACTAAACAATATGGCCCAATCAGAAACCTAACACTTTACAGAGAATATTCTGATTTTAAATGAAGGAGTTGTTAGACTTCAACAGGCAGAATCACTTGGTTCCATTTCTCTCCCAGTGTGAAATTACTTCATTAAACCTTTGACAGCTTGAGGTAAGCAAAAAGCTTTTACTCCACTGCCAGAACAGGTTGTGTGAAAAGGATTCATACTTTTTCTGTCCATTCCTTGCCACAGGAGATTCAGAACAATTCTAACTTCATCTAAATGCATGTATCTTCTGCAGATGCAGGAGAGAATCTCAAACATGCTACCTACTTGCATGCCTCTAGAAAAGGGTTCATTATCTTTATTAAATAGAAAACACTGAGAAAATGAAGGGGGCTTTCCCAAGCAGAACACAGGTATCTTTGGCATGAAGCAGCAATGTGCCCAAGCCATACATGAATCCAAACACCCCAACCTCTGAACACCACCAGCAGCCTGCAGATAGCTCTAGAGCTGGCCACATGGATAAATGGAACAAAGAAATAATTGGTAAAATTAGTTTCTGTGGTTCATGCTGCAGCTCAGGCCTTGATCCTGTGTGAAAGATAATCCATTCTATAATGCTCATATCAAGACAGTTCTCTGCATAGAAGCCTCTCTCCTTCTGGTGTAACAACAAGGTAAAAATTTAGAGAAAAGAAAGCAGTGCCAAAACACAGGGGACACAAAAGCATCATAGCTACACAGAAAACCTCCTGCAATGGAAAGAAATGATCAAGAGATGCACCACTTGCAGCCACTCGCTGCTGGAGCAGGTCCAGAGGANCATATGTAGCAGAGACCTTTAAGAACCCTGCTTCAGTGTCAGAAAGTTAAGTAACAGTACAGAAAGAGGCTGGTGTTATGAAACACCACTGGGAGGTGGGGGGTTTCCCCCTTTTTCATAAGAAATGGAGTTTATTCTATTTCTCTTTAGACAAAATAACTGAATTAACAACTCCTCTTCAGCTGCTTTAGGGAAGAAAAGTCACAGCACCACGATCTGGCAGTTTATTTTGGTATCTAGATTTCAAGGAACTCTTTCACATTCACAAGTAACACAAAACCTCTTCTCTAGACATACCCTAGAAGTCTTTAAACTTCACTCATTAAGCCAGCAGAATCCCTAACTAAACAGGAATGCAGATATATCAAAGAAGTTCAAAGAACTCAAAATTGAACCTTGGCCTCAGAGACATCAGTCAAGTTGACTTGGTGAAAAACATTTGTTAGTTTCCAGTGATATTTTTACACTGTGAATCTTAGGGTTCTTCTCATATAAAAAGTACTGGAAGAGAGCCCACATGAAGAGACAGTAAGAGCATGACCAATTCACTTCAGAGGTCAGGTGAATAATAGGAAAGTTGTTTAGAAGTTTTCCCTCCCTCCAGAGCTGTGAGCACATACCTGATATTCAAGCCAGTGCTCTGGTCCAGTTTCTCCCAGCTTTTTAATCTGCCCAGAAGTTTCTAAAGCAGAGATCAAAAGAAAAGTCAAAGACACAGACAAATGTTCTAGCAGCAAATTTTCATAATCCCCACTCAAAGTCAGAGTCTCTCATTTTCCTCCTGTGGATTTCATTATCTCCTTACCTAGTACTTTTGGTTTGTCATTCTCAGAGTCCTCAGAAACATTTTCCCTGTCATCACAGCTCTACAACCCAGAACCCACATTAACATTTCAGCACTAGAGATTATCTAGCCCTGTGAGCTACCAGACCTCAGTAGAGAGACTCTTGGCAATGGAGAAGAAAATGAGTTGTATTCTCAGCACCAGCTCTGTCGCAGCTCAAGTGCTCACTTCTCTTCATTTTCTCCTATAGCTTTTTACCTCCAGACAATACCAAGCAGCATTATCTAAACCTGATCAAGCCCCAGCAGAAGTCTGCAGATCAGCAAGTTTACACAATCTTGACAACCTGCTGTATAGTTTGATCTAGAGTGAGATGGAAATGTGTGCTGGTTTGAGGCTAATTGGAATATTTTAATGGAGAAAACTGAATTATAGGCTGTGAAAAGCAAACAATGGTGATGTCTGCTTCACACACACAGTATAGCATAGCAAGGTTGGAAGAGACCTCAAAGATCATCAAGTCCAACCCACACTCATAGGCTTGCTGAGATGTATGAGACCAGAACACAAAACATAGATAAGGCACTCTCCCAGGGAGTCTCAGGCTGTCTAGCTGTTTTGGTCTGGACCTCTCTGCTAACTTAACTAACCACTCTACTTCTAACCCCCCTGGCTGATCCTCCAAACTCACCTTGCACATAAGCCAAACTGTGGGGTAAGGTAGAGGGGTGGGGAGAAGGTGGAAGGGTGGTTGGGAGCCCTTCCTGGGGACTCTGATTTCTGGGAGGGGGATTGTGTTTCTGTATTACCTTTAACTTGTATATTGTGCTAAGCTGTAAATAGAGCTTCATTCCTTAACTTCCAGCTGGCTGAGTCTAGCCTGGGTGATTTTACAAAGTGTAGGGGGATGGGGAACTCCCAAACCATCACATCTGTTCACCTGAGGCCATATTCTGTCCCTGCTGGCATTGAGAGCAATCCCAGTGTGTATTGAGGTTCATTGTGCTCAGCAACACTGCATCTGGACAGAGCTCAACACTAAATAAGCACTTCCAAGAATGGTAAGAAACAACCAGCAAGGCCAAAAAAGACATCACTAGGAGATAGTTTTTTTTACACAAAAACTCATTGCTTTCATTGCCATAGATGCTCTCAGGTTGACATTGATCTTGGGAATGCCTGGTTCAAACTCATCAGTTAAAACAGATAACCTATCTCCACCAACACAATAGAGGAAGAGCCTACAAGACAGGAGAAGTAAGGAAGGAAAGCCCTGTGGTGCTCATCCACATGTTCCCAGCTCCTCACCTCATTTTCCAATTCCACAGCCACTAGCTGCGCTTGGACTTTCTCATAGCGTTCCAGTTTTCGTTGGAGACCTTCTACCTCCTCTTTCAGCAGTCCATTGTTTTCCTTCATTTCCCTGTGGTGGGAAGAGATGACTGAAGAGTCATGAAACTCCACTCACAAACTTCCAGATACACAGGCAATCACAGGGGAACCCTGGCATTTATGACACTCAGCTGACTCACTTCTACAACCTTCATGGCAAAGCCACCACTACAGAATAACCCTGCAGCTTTATTTGGCTGATTTTTTTCTTCCCTAAGCACCATCCTAATGATGTCCAAAGAACCTGAAGTTTTGTATCTTCTTTACTGATTGGTGAACCAGCATGAAGAGTAGTAAAAGAATCCCAGCTCTAATCTTCGGTCAGGCTGAATGCAGGATTGGAACACAGCAAGAGGTAGATACTTGAGCTTTGAGTACTCTGATGAATAAGCAAGCACTGAGACTCCTGGGTTTTACTTTACTAAAGGTGTGTAAGGGTGAAACTGAATTAAAAATTACCTTCAATCTGTTGGTATCATGTTTCTGTGCACAAAAAAAAAACCAATCAGGAGAAATGACTCCAAGATAAACATTTTAAAACTATGCTGAAGCAGTAACACAAAACAAAGCCAAGGGAAATAATTTGATTTTAGCATAAGCTGACAAAGACATTCAGGTAATTTGAGCTTATTTGGCTTTGGAGAGGTTTGGGGGTTGTTAGGAAGTTTTGGGGGTTGCTTGGTTATTTTTTTTAATGCATTCAAAAAAGGGCAAGTTTACTTTAAAAAACCCACCAAAACCCAAACAAAAATATCCCTTTGAAGCAAGTTCTTTCATGGTACACAGCAATTCAATTTTTCTCATGAATTGCCACTTCAAAACCCCAGAAACTCTAGTCTACCAAGGGTTGTATCAGAGCACTTGAGAAATTTAAACAAAAGACTTCCAAAGCGCTATGCTGGAAGAATAGGCTTTTAAAGTAGTGGTAATAATGATTAAGCAAAAGCAGTTATTAATGTTCAGCTGCCTCTTCTCTCCACAGGGATTTCTTTCCTGAAGCTCTGGAGAGTTCACCAGTATCTTTAAACATTGAAATTTGTGCTAACAAACAGATATCACCATCCAGAATGATCAACAGACATTCTGTGAGGCTCCTGCTGCATTCAGGAAGATCACCCAGATCTTGACAAATTCTCTCATCCAGTAACTATTGCATGTCACACTACTGCTCAATTCCTATATGGCATTTATATGAACTAAATTTGACTCTGTGCTGGTTTGAGGCTANTTCTTCTGAAGTTTCCCACATGGAAGCCCAGTAGAGGGATCTGAAAGTGCATATAGTGCAACTGTAGCAGGCACAGGAGAACACAAGAGAGCCCTTTCAGCAACTGAACCCTTCTTTCACCTGAAGTAGGCATTTTCCTCCCTCAGCTGGCGCAATTCCCGCTCCATTTTTGGGAAACGGGCCAGTTCTGCTTTCATGTTCTTGACAATTACAGCATCATGTTCCTGCTGGGAGAGCTTCTGTTCCAGATCCTGCAAAACGTGGGATGACAAGAGGACAGCAATGATTAACATAGAACTCACACCAGCTACCCCTCCACTGTATTTTTAAACTCAAATCAATGACCTGAATGAAGTCAGAAGGGGATGCAGTAGATTGTCTACTCCAAACCATTGCTCAAAGTAGGAATGACTTGTTCCACTTCTAACACCTGGGCTGGCCTCTTCCCTACCCCTGCTCATCCTAAGTTCACAACAAAAGTAAATCTCTGCTAATTGTTAAAAGGACCTTCTACTCTTGACTAAACCAAATATGCAATTATCTTGTCCTGCATTCTCCAACAGTCAATAAAGCATAGAGAGAGGCACTGGGATAGCCTGCAAGAATTAGAAATGGAAAGAAACACATTCTTGCATTTTAGCATTATGGTAGAGGTAGGTTTTTTCACCTTAAAAAAACCAAAAAAGCCTAACATCCTGTTTCCTGACCTTTCCTTTCAATGGAAGGTTCCTGCAATGGCAGAACTGGCCATGAGGCTGGCTGCCAGCAACCACAGGTAGTGCCACTATCAGCAGTAACTCTCCCACCAACCTGCATGCTGATTTGAAAAGACCTAGAGTATCTCTGTAGTCACATTTAATTCAGTGTGGCTTTGAAAGTTTTGCAAGTAATTGCACTTTCTAAAAGAGCCAAGCCCAGCTCCAGAGGAAGGATTTTCTAGGAAAGAAAAGTAATTGTAGCTGCTGGGTTCTTTCTCCATCATTTGCTCTAGAAGCAATCTTTTGCATAACTCCAACAGTCTTGAGCAGATGATCAAACAGAACACAGCACAAGGCTATAAATCACCTTTCCATACAGAAAGCACGGGTGGATTTTTTCCCCCAATCCACTGATACAGCAAAGGTGAAGAGTGTCCTGTTAGAGCCAGCTGTAGGCATCCTGGTCCATCCAACTGAGCTTAGCCAACTTCAACTCTTGCTGGTCACCAAATCAGATTATTCAATGAGAATCTAACCCTTTTTTTTTTTAACTCCAACAGTCCTTTCATGGACAAAAATCAAAACTAAAGCTTTACACAAGGCCACAGAGTTTCCTACCTTGATCTTCTGCTCATATTCTGTCAGCAGGGATTGGCTTGCTTGCAATGTCTGGATTTGTTGACTGGCCTCTTGCCATTTTCTGTCAGATGGAGACACAAGAGGTGTTCAGCACCCAAGAATCACATACTGGAAACAGCCAAATACAGAAGTAGTTCTGACAAATGCTTTCAAACACCACTAAAGGTATATTGTGCTCTTATGGAAGATGGTCTTTCACACAGTTTCACACTGATACCATCTCCCTCTAATTTAGAGGCAAAAATACCCATTTTGATAAAAAGCAGCATGAGAAATATGCAGAACTCAAGGCACCTGAACTCTGAAAGCAATAAATATCCACTTGCAGTAAATAAACAGCACCTCTGGACCTGAAAAGCTGAACTTAGAAAGCAAGGACAAACACACTCCTTTCTACCTTTCAACTACCCCTCAACTACAATCTCAGGCTTGATGTTTGTGTGCTATCTCTAAAGTTCAGATTAGCCTTTCCCACATGTCTTCTGCTAACTCTCTCTACTGTGAGCATGAGACACCATTGAGATTTTAAGCTCAAGTTTGCTCTTTTTAAACTTGAGGTAACAATTAGCTCTGAGGTGCAAGTTAGTTTCAAACAACAGTTAAAACCCACACATCCAGATCAAAGAACCCCTTTGAAGAGCAGAAATCAAATGCTGTTGAAAGTTCTCTGAGTGAAGACAGCTGCAGAAGACTGAAGTTTTGTTTGCCTTTTTCTCCCTACAGTCATTCATCCCCTGCTTACTTCTGTTGAACATCCAGCTGTTCCATCAGTTCCTGCTTCTGAGAGTCTTGGCTTGTCATCTGCATCTCTTGATTCATTATATTCCACTGCAGCTCAGATATTTTCCCTTTTAATATAGTGATTGTCTTAATGGAAAGAGAGAACAAACACACAGGGTTATGACTCTCCAAGCTGGACATTATGGATGGTGACAGACAAGAAATCATATCCAACTAGAAAGTACAAACACTGAATCTAGAAACAATCCCACTCTGGCAAACCTTCAGATTGCAATTCACCTCAAAAACAAAAGCAAGAGAAAATCATTAAGTCACTTTTATCTGTCACCCAAATTGTCATTTCCATTAGCTATTAAGTGGGTGACCTCAAACTGGCACAAAAATATCAAGCTTCAAAGGTAAATGATGATAAAACACAAGTATTTACACTAAAAGAAGAAACTGAAAATGTCTGGGTTTGCCTCAACCAATCACCACTAAGCATCAAGCTTTCCTTAAAAGTAGGGGCCAGTGTTTTTTTTAATTTTCTTCTAAGTACCTAAAGCCTAAAGAAAACCTCAGAGTTTTGTCTCAAATAGCCATTACTCAGCTCCCTTCAAAACAGAAATGGAGAAAAGCCTCCAAGCATCACACAGGTAGAGTGTGTTCACACACAAGGGCCTCATCTTGATGTGGAACTAACAGAGGAACTGCTGCATTCATTTCATATGTGGGGTTAGTTTCCCCCCGGTGCCATGACTTTCCCCCTAGTTTTAATCACTAATAAAAAAGAGAAAAGTGGAATGAACAAGTGAAAGTTAGCTGTGACAGTATCTGAAAAGTCTGAGGGTTGAGAAAATGCTCCTCCTCATTCAGAACTGAATCTATTATCCAAGCATTTGTTCTGCAGTGGAGCACACAAGCATTTAAGACACACTTTATGCATAACTTTGGTCTCATCCACTCTACAGCTCTCCCTACTTCCCTGAACACATTCCTATCTTACCTCCTCCATCATTTCTCCTTTCCCTACTCAGTATCACGTCATCTGACTTCTAAACTTTACATTGTATGTGCCTTGTGCTTTTTAATCCTTCTTCATATCAATCTGTCCAAGAAATCTCTTCTCATCATTAACTAACACAGCAGCATATTCTGACCTGCTCACTCGTGTCTGGACTTGGCCAGGGTCTTGACAGCCAAGACCCACACCACCAGGGCTGTTTCCAGATGATGAACACAGTTATTTCAATTTATTTACTTTTTTTTAAAATCAGAAAGAACATTTTCAGTTCACAAGAACTGCAAAGTCAAGTAAAGCTATGAACAGATTAAAAAAAAAAAGTACTCTGTTCTTACTTCATTAGCTTCAGCTAATTTGCTCTCCTTCTCTTGCAGCTTCTTACTCATTGTCTCCATGCTCTTCTTATAGGATTTGTTCATCTCCATTTGTTCTTTCAGTTTATTTTCAGCTTCTGTTTCCCTTTCCTGATACTGCTTTATGCGTGTGAGCAGCTCCTGGTTACGGTCAGCCTCTCGCTTGCAAAGGGAAAAAAAAAATGCAAAGACATATAAGGAGAAAGTAGCACAAAGATGAAGCTTTTTTGTTCCTCCTGATTCCATCCCTCATTACTGTGGTCACCAAGGCACCCCCAAGAAGCACTGTTACTCAGACCAAAGCTTTAACCTTTGCATTAGCAAGAGCAAAAGAATCAATCCAATGTCAAGGACCTACTCAGGACCATGGAGCTAGAAAATAGAGACAGAGTCTTCCAAATCTTTTAGGCTATGACTATAAGAGCACAGACTTGGTTTCACAGACTTCACTGCACACTGTCTAGCAGATATAAAAGAAAACATCTGATGCTTCAATTTAAAGCTGGCCCATGCATAGCAAATTGACTTTCAGGAACTCAGATATCAGGAGTTGGGTTAATGAGACAAACTTCCCTCTGCAACTTCTGGAAATTGTATGAGGCTATTTAATGAGGGCTTAGTGCTCAGGATAACTGATGAACACAATCAATACTTCTGCACTCTGATGACCTTCCATACACCATTTCAGTTTATTCCTACCACAAATTGAATAACACTTATTGAAAAAACTGTGCAGTAAATTGCCTTGCTAATCAAAGCAAATCGAGACATGGATTTACATAGTAAGCAAGGATTATGCAAAGCAGTGTGAAGTTCCTTAAAACCTTTATCCACATGGCTCAAAAAAATACAAAATCTGAGCTGGGTAATTACCACAGTGCTGGATTAGTGCTGCTCCCTTTTTTTTTTTTGGTACTAGTATTTTAAGGGTTTCTCAGACTGACTCAGCTACATTCCAGTTTGAACTCTTCCTGGCTTAGTCCTACATCACCTGACTTCAGAGGAACAGGGAATTTAGTCACTGACTCACCCTTTCACAGCTAGACATCAAATCTGTCACCCAGCACCCTTGTAAAATATAACAAAACCTGTTTATTCCTTTTTAATTATTTATTTTTAAATAATCAGCAGCATGTAAGACCTTAATAACACAACAAACCTCACAGATCTGCTACTTATTTCAGTAATGTAGTTAAGGAAACTTATGTGGGCATAAAACCAGCAAGCAATAAAAGCTGTTAGCCCCTGAGTGAGGCTCGCTGCTTTATCAGAGCAAGCTCTCTTGGGTGACAGCACATGGCTGGCACTGCTGCCATTCCAATTAATTACAGGCACACAAACTAAATGCTTGTGATTGTGCCAGCAGAAGTTTACATTCATCTGGGAGAAAAACACTTAAATACTTCTGGGAGAAACAAGCAACAAATCCCTCTTGTTATTGTTACTCATGACAACTTCAGTGCTCGACTGTCAGAATCTAGTGATCAGACCACCAGTTTGTCCATCAAGCAAGGCTTTGGTGTTCACACCCTTGTGCACATTAACAAGGTTGTGCCACACACTGTGAGGGAGTTGGTAGAGTGGAGCAGTTGGTGCTGAGATCTGGACACTCACACCACCACCACCACATTCTGCAGTAAATGCATTCCAGGGGCATTTACTATGGATTCATTGAAGTCTTGCTCTGAAGACAGCATCCCTTAGCAGTTGTTGAACACTGCTTGCTTCTGGACTCCATCTTTTAGTTTCATTTTAAAAAAGGCTGACTATACACATTTTAAGATACACTATTGCAAATCAAAGCTCAGCAGATGAGAAATAGCACATGAGAAGTCAAGAGCCTATTCCTGATCTTAACTAAAACACCACTGTAGACACACCATGTATATTCCACTCAGCTCTATGATACCAACTGATCCACAGCTGCCACACTTACCTCATAGTTTCTGGCATTGGTATTAGCTGCTTTCTCCAGCTCAATGCGAGCTCGTTTGTGGCTAAGCTCCATCTGCATCTTCTCCCTTTCCACTTGCAGGAGCTGGGATTTGGAGTGGATCTGCCCAGCATGTTCTTCCAGCTAGCCAGTTCATGCGTAAAGAGAGACATTACACACCATTAACAGTGCTGCAACAACATTATCTCCCACCCCACAGTGCTCACTGCACGTAATTTTACAGTTTAGAAGAAAACTGTGTTTGTTGTTCTTGTCTTCTCACACCAGCTGCAATCCAGGAAACCAAGAGTTTACCAACACACTCAGAAACCCACACCAAGTCAGTGCTGCTTAGACATAAGTCAATTTCAAGTTCTTCATTCAGAATTTCTTAATGTCTAGAGGCACTCATGACAAAATGTACTCCTCCCTGTAAAAAAAGGTTAATTATGAACTGCCCAAGGCTCATAAAAGTAACAGCAGCAGCTACCCAAGAGCAGAGATCATGCTCCCCATGAAAGTTAACTGCTGTGCAAAGTAACATGCTTTTCCATTACCTGTTACTACATAATGCTTCCTTTTTCATCATTCCAATTACCTCACAGCACAGATAATATTAATTAAATACCTACATATCTACACAGCAGCAATCAGCACACAGCTAATGAAGACTCTCTAAAGAGAGCAAGCCACTTCTAGCCATCTTTGTAACCAGAGAAGTACCACTGACAAAAAATAGGCAAGAAAATGCCTATTTTTTTGTCAGCATTCCAAATGCAAAGCTTATTTTGTACTTGGAGACTGAGGTAAAAAAAAAAAAAAATAAGTTACAAGACAGAATCTTTATTCCAGCCTAATAAACTGTCCTTATGATCCAACCTGTCAACATACTCTGTGCTTTGTAAGGCAGCTTACAGAAAAAAGTCACAACCCATGTGGGTACAAACAGAACTGGTGCAGAAAGCATGACTGGTCAGCATATCAAAGCCACAGCATAAGGCAAGCCTCCTGTATGTGTCCAGGCAACGAAATCTTAAGGAAGCTTGTGAAAAAAAGGTAACAAATTACTTACTATAACTGTAACAGATATTAAGTTCCTTTGTTCAGCAATATGAAAACAACTTACAATTTAATTTCCTGAGCTGGTGTAGTGATATAACAAGCAGGGTGTATTGATAGAACAAGCAGGGAAGCAATTCAAAGGACCTTTCTTAAATTCTCACAAAACAGAAATAAATATGTCTGACATTAAAAAAAAAAAATATTATAGATTCCAGGGTGTTGACCAAAAGCAAGCTTCCATTATTGAGCTTGCATAAATATTGATTTTAGAAAGAATGGTCAGATCTTAATTAAATCAATCCTGATCCCTGGAATCAAAAGGAGTCTACAACCACACTGAAGTGACACTGTAGGCAACACCAAGCTGAGGACACCTCACCTGCATCCTCTGCTGGTACTGAGTCTGCATGGAGCTCTGAGATGAACCTGGTGTAGCCAGCCCAGACATCCCTTCCATACGCTGTGAAATAAAGTTGTTGAGGGATCTCAGGGTGGAAAAGACAGTGGTGTTGTCTTGCAAGTCCTCCATGGCTCTGGAAATACACAGAAAATAATCAGCAGAACATTCAAGAGCAACCTCTGGTATAGTGGCTGCTTTGTTAGATGCATCCCTACTCTGAAGAAACCCTAAATGTAAGGGTACAAGTTACAAAACCCAACCTGCTCATCACATCACCCACAGATTACTGCTGGGGTCAGCTTAAACCAGAAAACACCACCCAAGCACAGCTGAAGCAGCAGGTCTCTGAAGTGAGTCACTGGTGAAAGGCAGCCTGAGCTTCCCACCTGAAACTGTTTGCTTTTATTTAAGTAACTCCACCCTCTCCCCAAACCTCAGCCTATCAGCATACAAGTAACAGGTGTCATCAATTACACTAAATCAACTTCTTTGCTACACAATCAAGACAGATTCTAGGATACAAATTAACATTGTAGGACATGAAGATCTACAGCACCTAACAGTGACAAACAGAACTCATTATTCTGCCTCCAAACATATGAGGCTGAAGGCAGGGGTAGGAAATTATTCCATATCAGCAGCAAACTCTCCTTTCCACACAATTTGATTCTGGTTTCCAGAAAGCCCTTTGCAATCCAACTTGCAGTAACGAGACTTTCCAAGCCCACAGATCACTTCTCTGAGTTAAAATTGTGTCTCCTCATTCACATAAAAGCTTTTAGGACAGATTTTGCAATTCTTCCTTCATATCTGGAAGGGTACTAACTAAATGGCCAAACACAAATCAAGCCTAGAGCTCAGAAAACCCAGCGAGGTTTCCTGGGAGACTTCAGGAGGTGAGTGCCTCTAGTGACCACAGGCTCCACAAAGACCCAGAAGCACAAAAGAAAGCTCAGGACCAGGAAAGGCAAAGCATGAGATTCACATAGCCTTGTGTGACTTCATCCTCTTCAGGGATCTACTTGGTGGAATGCCATGGGAGAAAGCCCTGGAAGGAAGAGAGGCCCAAGAGAGCAGGTCAGTATTCACAGACTGTCTTCTCTAAGCCCAGGAGCAGCACATTCCAAGAAGGAAGAAGGCAGGCAAGAGTGCCAGGAGGCTCATGTGGGTGAACAAGGTGCTCCTGGACTTACTTGGGCAAAAAGGAGAGTCTGTAAGCAACAGAGACAAGAACAGGCCATGTGGGAGAACCACAAAAAAGTTGTTCAAGCAGCCAGGGATCAGGCTAGGAAAGTAAGAGCCCAGGAAAAATTAAATTTGGCTAGGGACACAAAAGGGAATAAGAAGAGTTTGATTTTTTTCAGGTACATCAAGGACAAAAAGGCAGTTAGAGAAGATGTGGAGGCTCTCCAAAAGGAGAATGGAGAGCTGGTCATGACAGATATGGAGAAGGAGGAGATGGTCAACAACTACATTGCCTCAGTGTCTGCCAGCAAAGGCTCTGACTGTACCACTCCAGAAAACACAGGTGGGGAGTGGAAAAAAGATTTGTCCACTGTAAGGGAAGAGCACACTCAAGACCATCTAAAGAACCTGAAGGTGTACAAGTCCATGGATTCTGACAAGATTCTAAGGGAACTGGCAGATGAAGTTGCCAAACCATTGTACATCTGTGCTGGTTTGAGGCTAACTGGAATATTTTAATGGAGAAAATTGTATCATAGGCTGTGAAAGGAAAACAATGGTGATGTCTGCTTCACTCATAGGCTTGCTGAGATGGATAAGAAAAGAATAAAAAACGAAGACACTTGGACAGACACTCTCAGGCTGTCTAGCTTCTGGGTTTCTCCTCTCTGCCAAGTAACCTCACTAATCACTTTCCTTCTAACCCCCCTGGCTGATCCTCCAAACTCACCTTGCACGTAAGCCAGACCCTGGGGTAAGGTAGAGGGGTGGGGAGAAGGTGGAAGGGTTGTTGGGAGCCCCTCCTGGGGACTCTGATTTCTGGGAGGGGGATTGTGTTTCTGTATTACCTTCAACTTGTATATTTCTGTAAATATTCCTGTATATTTTGTATATACCTGCTTGTACATTGTGCTAAGCTGTAAATAGAGCTTCAGTCCTTAACTTCCAGCTGGCTGAGTCTAGCCTGGGTGATTTTACAAAATGTGGGGGGAGAGTAACTCCCAAACCATCACACCATCATATTTGAAAGGTCGTGCCAAGCTGGTAAAGTCCCTGTTGACTGGAAAAGGGGAAACATAACCCCCATCTTCAACAAGGGGAAAAAGGAAGACCCTGCAAATTATAGGCCAATCAGTCTCACCTCTACGCCCGG
The DNA here is from genome assembly GCA_013399055.1 of Ramphastos sulfuratus. NCBI lineage: Eukaryota > Metazoa > Chordata > Aves > Piciformes > Ramphastidae > Ramphastos > Ramphastos sulfuratus. Next base: position 92,682 of record WBNM01034120.1, read on the forward strand.
CAAGATCATGGAGCAGATCCTCCTGAAGGCCTTGCTATGGCACTCAGAAAATGATGAAGAGGTGATTGGTGTTGGAGGTTGGACTAGAGGACCTTTGGAGGTCCCTTTCAACTCAAACCACTCTGTGTGATTCTGTTTCAACCAGTATGGCTTCACCAAGGGCAAATCATGCCTGACAAAATTGCTGGCTTTCCATGATGGAGTTACAGCACCAGTGGATAANTGATTCTGTTTCAACCAGTATGGCTTCACCAAGGGCAAATCATGCCTGACAAAATTGCTGGCTTTCCATGATGGAGTTACAGCACCAGTGGATAAGGGAAGAGCAACTGATGTCATCTACATGGACCTGTATAGAGCACTTGATAGTGTTCTGCATGACATCCTGGTCACCAAACTGGAAAAGTATGGACTTGAGAGGTGGCCCACTCACTGGATACAGAATTGGCTGGATGGCCACTCTCAGGGAGTTTCAATCAACAGCTCAACATCCAAACAGTAACCAGTGAGAGCTGGTGTCCCTCAGGGGTTGGTACTGGGACCAGTGCTGTTTAACTCCTTCATCAGTGATAGGGACAGTGGGATTGAGGCACTCTCACCACGTGTGCAGATGACACCAAGCTGTGTGGTCTGGTTGACATGCTGGAGGGAAAGGATTCCATCCCGAGGGACTTGGGTGGGCTTGAGTGGTGGACAAAAGCCTACCTCATGAAGTTCATCAAGGTCCTGCACCTGGGTCAGGGCAATGACAGGCACACATATAGGCTGGGTAAGGAGTGGCTCAAGAGCAATCTCAAGAAGCAGGACTTGAGGATGTCAGTTGATGAGAAATTCAGCATAGGCCAGCAATATGCACTAGCAGCCCAGAAGGCAACCACGTCCTGAGTTGCATCAAAACAAGAGTGACCATCAGGAGACGATTCTGCCCCTCAGTTCTGGAGAGACCCCACCTGGAGGACTGCACCCAGCTCTGGCGCCCCCAGCACACGAGGAACGTGAAGCTGCTGGAACGAGTCCAGCGGACGAGATGCTGGAACAAGTTCCCCAGGGAGGCTCTGGATACCCCCTCCCTGAAGGTATTCAGGGCCAGGCTGGATGAGACCTTGAGCATCCTGGTCCAGCGCAAGATGCCCCTGCCTATGGTTAGAGGGGTTGGAACTAGGTCACTTTCAACCTAAACCGTTCTATGAGTCCATACATTAATCTAGGAAGTCCCAGCAGACAGGTAGGTCCTCAACTCTCCTGTGAAGGAAACCCTGTGGCAAAGGCTCCCTGTGGGGCACCAGGAGACCCCCCTGCGCTCACAACCCAGCACAGCACAGCACCCAGCGCAGAACGCCGAATCCTCGGCGCGAACGCCGAACTCCTGGCAGCAGTCGCCGCGGGCGCACGGCTGCTCCTTTGCAGCCGGTCCGCCGCGGGCACTGCGTGGGCTTGCTCCTCACGCACCTCCTCGAGGTCTATGAGGGGCAACGGGGCTCCAGCGGCACCCACAGCCCTGCCTCGTCTCGGAAGCGGCGAGCGGCCGTCCGTGGGAGGGAGGAACGGAGACACGGTACAGCCTCCTTACCTCTCTCTCATCGCCGGGCTCGGCCGGACGGGAACGCCGGACTGGGCCAAGAGGAACCGAGCGCAGGCGGCGGCCCCGGCCCGCCCTGCCTCCTTCACTCACCCGCTGCGGGCGGCGGCGCGCGCCCCGCTTGGATCTCCCTCCTCGCCCCGGCGCCGAGATCTCACGGGAACTCGCGCGCAGCTCTCGCGTGATGAGCGGCGCGGGCGGCCGTAAGCACGGGACTAGGCGCGCACTGCGGCCCTACCGTAACGCCTCTCCGCTGGGCGAAACGGCCTCCAGCTCAGTCTGCTCCCGCCCCGCCGTCCCCAACGGACTCCCCCAAAAGCGCTGCGTGCCGGGGACCGAGCTGCAGGGCTCCTGTCGCCTCTGCAGCCCGAGGAGCAGCAGGGAGAGCACACGCTCAGCCAGCCCACTGCTCGCTCCAGCGCCTGGGGCCAGCCGCCGGTCGTGAAATTTCATGGGAGTGAACTGACATCGGGTTTTTCCCTTCCCAAACGACACGGAAACCAACGCCGCTACCCGGTTTAGACTGCTGGGATAAAGCTCTCACGTACATCGCTCAGTATTGTGATTCAGATGGGGAGGTTTCAAAGCAGTTAAAATTTGGCGCAGCTGTAAGCAATCCCCGGTGAGATGTTCCTAATGCAAAAGATCTGGAAGCCCTAAAAGCAGCCAGTGCTACCTGCCCCTCTGGTAACTTGTGCTACAGTCAGCCTGATAGAAATTATATTAAAGTTCACATTCCAGGTAAGGAATTGAGTGTGTCAGTCAATAAACAAAACACCTATCACCTTTACTTCTGCAAAGAGAAGCCCCGAATTAAATCAGTCATTCTCCCTGTTGGGGATGTAAGAACATTTTCTCATTTCACCTATGAAACGTCAAAGGTGTAACATTACTGAAAGCATAGAGGAACTTACCTCCTCCATAGCAATGACATAACTGGTGAGTGAGACAACCAGCGAGGTTCTCTCCTGGACCTTCTTCTTGTGAACAAAGAACATGTGGGGAAAGGAAAGGTTGAAAGCCACCTGGGGCATAGCAACCATGAAACAATTGAGTTTTCAGTCCTGGGGGAAGTAAGGAGCTGGCTTGGTAAATTGGACTTCCACAGGGTAGCCTTTAGGCTGTTCAGGAGACTGATTGGCAAAGTGCCTTTGGGAGGCAGTCCTGAAGGGTATAGGAGTCGAGGAAAGGTGGACATACTTTAAGGAGGAAGCCTTAAATGCACAGGAGCAGGTTGTCCCCATCTGCCAAAAAACACTGGTCTCATTGAATAGAGAGCTTTGCCTGGGCCTTAGGCACAAAAGGAGACTTTATGGCCTTTGGAAAAGGGGGCAGGCCTTTTGTAAGAACTCTAAAGATGTAGTGAGGCTATGTAGGGAGGAAGGAGAGCCAAAGCCCAGCTAGAACTCAACCTAACTACATGTTAAAGACAACAAAAAAGGTTTCTATAAATACATTAACAACATCTCTGGTGGCTGCACTACTGACCATCCAAGATCCTGACATGCAGGAGAACATCTGTTCTAACATGTGCTAATAAACTGCACCAGCTTTTAAGGAAGATGAAGAGGCAATACATTGGGTGAAACTCCACTTGCTCTTCCCTCTCAACCACCTTTATGGTTAATTTCACATATGGCAACATTAATACTGCAGTGATTTTCAAGCACACATTAAAAACCTCACATAATCACTGTTTTATTTTCATTTCCATTACTCCAGCCCCAGAGGTGGCCTTTCAGATTGCTCCTCTCCATTCCCAACTGTTTTCTCTACAGGAGAGAAGCTAGACTGGATGTCTCTGCTTGTATGATTAGCAGATAAACCCAGTAGGACACCACCTTGTTTTGTTGTTTTTTTTTTTAATTGGTAAAGCACAACATGCCTAAAAGATGTAGCAGATTTTCCCAGGTTCTTCTCAACAAGGGAACAGTTCAGGTCAAGAGTTGTATTCCTGGTTATTTTCTTTAAACATATGGCAAGCTCAGCTTTCCAGTCAATGCCTGATCACCTGTTTGACAACTTGCAGTTCTCAGCTTTCATCTTCCCTTGTACAGTCTTGCCAAATAATAAGATTCAGCAGAGTCCTTTCGGCTGGCCTGAGGCTTTATAGTTCTCACGTTCTGGAACTGCTCCTTCAGCCTATTTTCCAGCAGATGGGATTCATGTCCATCCCAGAATTTACAGAGCATTGTTCCTTTTGGCTTTAAAATACTTTGGGACAGATTCAGGAGGCCTAAACATAGACTGATAAGCTTCTGATGATCCAGTTCTTTAATGCCTGTGGCATTAGGTGCCATGTCACTCAAGATAACATCCACCTTCTCTGCAGGAAGCAGGCTCTGAATTGTCCTCAGCGTGCTTGGGTCTGTAATGTCAGTCTTTGACAGGAAGACTGCTCCTTCCAGAGGAGAAATCCGCAGGACGTCAACCCCAAGGATGAAGCCAGTGGGGACATCAGGATCTGGATTAGCAGAATGACAAATGGAACACTCAAAGGTTGCAAATAACCCACAAGAGCTCTTTGTCAGTCAATAAACAAAACACCTATCACCTACCATGTCTAGTCATCTTGTCCTTACACCATCTGCTGCATGGTTTGCTATAAGCTAATCCATTCAAGACATGAAAACTCAGTTACACTGGATAAGCAAGGACTATTTTCCTTATCTTTCTTCTGGTCTTTCAAGATGGATAGCCCAGAAATCCTGGACAATAATACAGATAACATCTTATCTTGTAAATATTAACAGCTTAAAACACATAACCAATATGTGGTGGTTACCACCACTTCTCAATGGGAAATAAAAATACAGAAACGCCAAGCCACCTGCTGGAAGCTAGACTAATTTCAGAACCAGATGAAGGATGTGTTGCCATTCAGCCAGACCTCGACAGGCTAGAGAGCTGGGTGGGGAGAAATTGAGTGAAATACACCAAGCACAAGTGTAGTGTCTTGCACATAGGAAAAGACAACCCCTGCGACTAATATAGGCTGGAGGCTGCTCTGCTAGAGAGCAGCTCTGGGGAAAAGGACGTGGGAGTCCTGGTGGACAACAGGATGACCATGAGCCCAGCAATGTGCTCTTGCTGCCAAGAAGGCTGCATCTACAATATTGTGTCCAGTTCTGGCCTTTCAGTTCAAGAAGGACTTCAATGAACTGTTTGAAAGAGTCTGGCACAGAGCAACAAAGTTATTGAAGGGAGTAGAAGATCACCTTTATGAGGAAAGGCTGAGGGAGCTGGGGCTCTTTAGCTCAGAGAAGACTGAGGGGTGACCTCATTCATATTTACAAACGTGTGAAGAGCAAGTGTTGGGAGCCAGACTCTTCTCACTGATGTCAAACAATAGGACAAGGGGCAATGGGTGCAAGGTGGAGCACAGGAGGTTCCATGTAAACATACAGGAAAACTTTTTCACTGTGAGCATGACAGAGCCCTGGAATAGGCTATCCAGGGAGGTTGTGAGTCTCCTTCACTGGAGACATTCAAAACTCACCTGGATGTGTTCCTGTGTGAACTGCTCTAGGTGGTCCTGCTCTAGCAAAGGGGTTGGACTAGATGCTCTGTCAAGGTCCCTAACATTCCATGATTCTATGTGCTCTTCTCTACAACACAGTTAGTCACAACACTTCGTTCAGTAGCACCTCACAGCAAGCCTGTATTTCACAACTACAATTTCTCCATACCATACAAAGATTTACAATTCTCCACTGCCACACAGACACATGCCCTCACACTTCTGTCACTGACTCTGATGCTTGACAGCACTCATGTCCCTTCCCCACACCACCACCATCTCATACACTTTGGGATAAGTATCATCCCCACCTAGCTGGCCAAACACATGCACTTACCAGTACCCAAGGCATTGACCCTCTCTACAGCAACCTGGCTCCAAGCACCAGGTGCAGCTCCACAGTCAAGAACAGAAAATCCTGGACGAAGAATATGAAACTTGTCATCCATCTCCAGCAATTTGAAGGCACTTCGGCAACGGTAATGCTGCTGCTTTGCTGCCTTGACAAAGGGATCCTTCGAGTGCCTCTGCAACCACCACTGCTCAGTTCCAGTTTTCTTCAGAGACCTCACTGTTGTGTGGAGACATTTGCTCACCAAGTGACGACAGCTGCTCAGAAAGACAGGCAAGGTGGTCATACAATCACCATGTATGTCAAAAGTCTCCAGAGCAATTAATTGTAACCTCAACTGCAGCTCCTCTTGGACTCAAAATTTTAAAAATCCTCCAAATTTGAGATTCTTGGCACTTTTTCTTATCTGGTCCAACCAAAACGAAAGGGCTGGATTTTGGATGGAGGCCTCACAGGTTACCTCCCGAGCAAAGGCAGGAAAGTGGGTCCCACACTTCCACCGCTCTTGGCTGCTGCTCTGGCCCTTGTGTTAAAGGTCTACAGGACACACGGCAGATCGGCCCCAGCGAGCGGCTGGCAGCCTCTGAGGAGAGCCCAGGGCAGCATCAGTACCAACAGGGCTGTCCCAGCTCCCGCAGGCTCCGGGCAGAGCACACTGCCTGCCACGGGCGTTGCAACCACCACCTTCCCAGTAACTAAGCCCCGCTCCAGCATTTCCAAAGACGACAACCCTCCCACGCCCCTTCCCCACTGCTATTTAAGGTGCTGGGACTAACGCCCCTCGCCGGGGTCACCCCACCGTCCCCCGCGACTAACGCCGCATCTCCTCGGAGACACTCCACCGCCCCCCGTCACGGCAGGACCCACCGCCCAGCTCAGGCTAGGCCTGAATCCGAGCTCTCCTCAACAACCCCTCGCACGGACCTGACCCCCAGCCCCGCCATGGCTGCCGCCTCGGCCCGCCCTCTCCTGACGGCTACCGCGGGGCGGGGCCGGAGCGGCGGCGGCGCGGGAAGAGCCGGGCCCGGCCGCGGCGCCTCTGCGGGGAACGAGGAGGCCCAGGGCGGGAAAGTCTGTGTTAGAGGGGCCTGGGGGAGCCAGGGGATGGGGGTGTTGGAGCTGGAGAG
>WBNM01034122.1:0-88579 GCA_013399055.1 Ramphastos sulfuratus
GCCTTAAACCAGCACAGAGAGATAATGAGAAATTAGTGCAAGACATAGTTTTATTGATGTGCTCTTGTCTGCTGTATTGCAGAGGGGACAGTCCCAATCTTTAGAGGTGTATTGTGCGAGATGGAATCACAAGCCTGAAACAGTAAAACTCCTCTTTTCACAGGGAAAACTGGTGAAGACTCTGAAATGGAGATACTTCCACAGCAAGTGGAATCTCCTGGAAATGGCCATCATTGTGATTAGCTGGAGTGCCTTGTCAGTGTTTGTGAAGCGGACAAACCTGGGGACCCGAGACATCAGCTACTACCAGCAACACAAAGAGGAGTAAGTACTAATGCTAGTTAGTGCATACTTTGTTGGTGCTGCCTGTGCAGAAACAAATCTGTGTTTCCTCTTCCCACAGAGCTAGACAATGCTACTCCATATGGCTATAGTGATGAACCACGTCAGTATTTCAGGGCTGTGTCAGCAACAGGATTTTCTTCTGGTTGCTCTAATAAAATCCAGCATATTTGAGCACCAAATTCCCCAGTCTAGCTGCTAGTTCCCTATATGCATCACCCTCTTCTGAATCAACAAGCCTTTTTGCTAAAGAGTATCTATCCAGATAGTATATAATGCTGTAAAAACAAACAAACAAACCAACCAACCCCCACCACCCCCCCCCCAAAAAAAAAAAAAATGGCCAGAGGACAATAATGTCTTATTTTATACAGAATGGAAAATAACATTTAAAAAAAAAAAAAAAGTCATACAGCAAAAGGTCCCAGAATCACAGGATAATTCAGGAAGGGAAGGACTTCAGTTCTAGCTAAAGCTGATAACAAATTCTCTGCCATATAGAAGGGAGCTTTTTCTGTGCATCCAGCAGGAAGTACAGGCTGGAACATTCAAGTAAGAACTCAGCTCTCCACTGAAAACAAGGAGGGAGTGGGTGAGCACACTCATTTCTGCACTTCAGAGGCTCCTGTGTGCAGTGTCTATTACATCTTTTCTCTTTTCCAGCTGTGTAAGCTTTAACGAAACAGCAAGAGCTGATGCAGTTCTTGGATACCTGATTGCGTTCCTCGTGCTCCTTTCCACAGTGAAACTGTGGCATCTCCTGAGGCTCAACCCTAAGCTCAACATGATAACTTCAGCTCTGAGGAGGGCATGGGGTGATATCTCTGGTTTCATCACTGTTATCATCATTATGTTCCTCGCCTACTCCATTGCTGTGAGTACCACTGTGGTTTCTGTGGTCTGCAATCTCCATCCAGGTACTGTCAGGTTAAGTGAATTATTTCTGAATGCTCAAAGCAGCAAAGCTTTGAAATGTGAAACAGGCTAAGGCTGCCTAACTAAATCTTGGTTAGCAGCCCGGAGCCCAGTTCTTCAGTGTAAGTGAAAGACAAGTTAAAATACCCACTTGTCTGTCCTTTGCAAACTGAAAAGTCAAAATCTGAGACAGAAAAACACAACCCTGATTCTCAGTGTGTAATAGAAATGACAAAGAAAAAAGTACAGGAAAACAATTTTCTGGATAAAGCTCAAATTGAGGAAGAGTGCAGCAAGTACCATTTTCTGTTTGCCTACTTTTTGAGTGGGAAATTAATTTTTTTTTCTGTCTATTATAGTATAGGAATACTTACCATGCAAAGGAAAGGGTAGTTTCATTCTAATGAGATTAAAGAACTATTGGACTGCAACTTGTTCTGTATATTTACTGTCTTATCTGAAATGTTTTGTGTAACTCTTCTGGCAGAGTGATGTGGGAGATCTCAACTGCAAAATCAGTGAGAAAATTGAAACTTCTGAGCCAAAACCAAACTGTCACAGAGCAGTCCTGTGTTGAATGGGACCTGCTGCAGTCTCAAAGTGCCCAGTTTCACATCCCTCATTTCTCCCTTCCTTAAACTGAGTAGGTTCAGGCACAGTTGTGGCTACAGACTTAGCAGGTAAAGTACCTGATGAGATCAGTTCTAAAACCCACCCTCCTGCCACATCATGAAGTTGCTGAAGCTGTGACAGAAAGGCAGAAATACGTATGTTGAGGTGGAGAAAAAGGTGAGACTGCAGCTTCACTTTAAATTAGACATAGTGGGCTCACAAGATATAAACAAAGAAAAGAGCACCTTGGTTACTGAGTGCAAACAAGGACTTTGCCTACTGGGAAGGATGTGTGAGTTCAAAGGCAAGTCTGACTGATTCATGCAGTCAATTACGCAGGGATGTCTGCTACTTAGAGGTGGTCTAAATTACTTTCCTGATTTTGTCATGAATTTGCAGGGTTTTGACATTATCTATCAGCAAGCTGAGCAGACCCAAGACACTCTCACATCTAGGACAAAAGGGTTTAGAGCTAAACACATTCAGAAAGTTTGAATCCATTTCTTAGCTTTGGGTTAGCTTCCTGTTATTTTGTCTGGGGTTTTCCCTGTTTGTAAATAAAAAAAAAAAACAAAACAGAAAAAAACCCCAAACAACCCAAAACACAAAAAGGCTTCAGGGCTCTGAGAGAGCTAGGAGAGTCATTAGCTGGTTTTGCAGCAAGAGCTCTGATCATGACAGAAGATATGCCTTCTTCCCTCTGCAGACAAATTTGATATTTGGCTGGAAGCTCTACTCTTACAAAACTCTCTTTGACTCAGCAGAGACCATGGTCAGCCTGCAGCTAGGAATCTTCAACTATGAGGAGGTACCACCTCTAATTTTGAAAAGTTTATTACTATGTAATTAGTATCTCAGCTAACAAATATTATTTAAACTAGCAAATAGAAAGATTTTCAGTTGGTGCTAGACATTAATTTTCCAAGCTCCACACTTTCCTAAAGCAGCCACCTTTTATCATCAAGAAAAAAAACACCAAGGAGTCTACTGATGGTCAGAATGGTTTTCATTGAGAAAGGTGCTCACATTTCGACTAGATATGTTACTTACTATCTACAAAATGTTTTGAACAATTTCCTTAGAAAGCTACAGACAGAAATGTAAGAGTGATGTCCTGCATTGGTTCTGACCACACTGTCATCAGCTTCCCAAGAAAGGCAAGGCCTTCCACAGGAAAACTCTATGTTACATTTGGTTTTATTATTCTTGACTTCTTCCTTAAGTTCTTTCAAATATTACAATATGCTTTGAGCAGCTCTTTGTGGATTAAGATACTTGGACATCTCCCACTAGTACAGCTCGCTCAAGGCCTCATCCAACCTGGCCTTGAAAACCTCCAGAGAGGGAGCAACCACGACCTCCCTGGGCAGCCTGTGCCAGTGCCTCACCACCCTCACTGGAAAGAACTTCCTCCTAACATCCAGTTTCAATCTCCCCTCTGCCAGTTTAAACCCATTGCCACTTGTCCTGTCATTGCAAGACCTTGTAAATAATCCCTCCCCAGCCTTCCTGTAGGCCCCCTTCGGATACTGGAAGACTACTATAAGGTCTCCTTGAAGCCTTCTCTTCTCCAGGCTGAAGAGCCCCAACTCTCTCAGCCTGTCCTCATAGCAGAGCTGCTCCAGCCCTCTGATCATCTCCGTGGCCCTATTCCTGCATTGCAGCTTAAATGGAAGTGAATGATTTGGAGTTTTAGAGTACCCTTAGTTTATATGTGTTTGAGACAGCATGACTGGACTTCTTTGTAAAGCATAAAATAAATTAAAAGCGCACAGAGATTTCATCAATACTTTGAAAGCTGCAGCATTATAGATCTTCACCTGTCCTGTAGATAAACAGATCTCCAGGCCTGCCAGCTTTCATGTGAAAATTCCCTACTCTTACAATCAAATGCAAACACTTAAAATCTCCAAAGATTGCTCATATTCATATATGATACATACATGCTATCATCTTTATAATATATCATATCATGACAGGAAAGTGTCTAAAGGAGAAAATGTATATATTTATGTACCATGCACACAGCATAATTAATTAGCCAGAAGGATTTTCACAGAGATAAACTCCTTACTGTGTCTTGACTGCTCATATGCATGATTTGTTTGTTTGTTTGTTTATACAATCAGACTATGATGTCTTACCTTATGAATATTACAGGTCTTGGACTACAATCCGATTTTAGGCTCCTTCTTAATTGGATCCTGCATAATTTTCATGACATTTGTGGTACTGAATCTGTTCATCTCAGTGATCCTGGTTGCTTTTGGTGAGGAGCAGAAGCACTACCAGGTGTGCTCATCTAAGATCTCTTGCCATTTTAAACATGTATTGTGCAGTGCTAACTCATGATTTAGGTATTCCACCGCTGGATGAAAACCATGTAAACTCACTCCAACTTTTAAGAAGTCAACATATTTTCATAAAGTACACTTTAGGTCTTCCAGATTTATGCTGTCCATTCCTGTTCAGGTGACTCCCTGTTCAGATTTAGTGAAAGAGCTCATTTGTAGGCTTCTAAATCCAGCAAAAGTCTTAAGATTTGTGCCCCAGCTCCATTGAAATGAGTGCAAAAAACTGCTACTGAAGTCCACAAGGACTTTAGAGCTCTTTTAAAATATGTCACTATGAGAGCCTGACCTAGTCAAGCTATTGATGAGATGGCATGAAATTCAGTTTATTACTCCAGTACTGTCTGAAATGCACCTATGTTTTAAATGAAGTCAAGGGAAACAAAACCAAAGGATATGGTCAATAGAAAACAAGATATATTTACTTAGTCTCATTTTTTTCTCCAGAAATGGTGGGTAGCTCATACCACTAGTTGTAGGCAACTGAACTCCAGGCTTCTGTAGCAACATTTCAATGGGCTTTGACAGAGCCAAAATTTAATCTGTAATGCCCATGCTCCTCTGGGACTTTTATCTTGATAAAAATACTGGCATGGTGTTTTGCTTTGGCAGTTACTCATACTCTTCTTTTGTTATCTAAGTGAAATCCTTAAATACTCAGCTTATTGTGACACTGTTTAAAACTGTTCAACACTGTAGGGCTGTAGATACGGCATTGATGTTGTAGTGAGGACGGCTGGCTAGGGCTTGGCGGTGTAAAGCTGGTTACTTTGTATAAGAAAGGCATCTTTCTGCTAGGGATAATCCTGCTAGGGGTTAGAGTCTTGAAGAGGAGCCGAAAGATCAATGATGCCAGGCTTGTGCTGGGAATTCCCACCAAAGTAAAAGGCTGTAAGACGACCCCAAGGACATCAAGACCTAAAGAAGTAAAAACTTCGTGTCAGCCGATCAAAGTTTTATCAGTAAACAAATAAGATGTGAAACGTTGCAACTTATGTTCCTAATGAGTGAAGTTCACTCATTAACATCTCAGTATGACACCAAAGCACACACCCTCCTGAGCTGAGAAGCCCCTTGCCTACGAGACCACCTCTCAGAGCATGCACTCTTAGTTTTGTAGATCCTGTTGCTTTAACTGAAGGTGAAGAAGCGGTAAACCAAGCGAGTAGAATACCTACAGATAGGCAGGGGTAGTAGGGGCCTATTAAGCAGAATCCTGGAAATGTGTGAAACTGTAAATAATTCGAGCTGGGTCTATGGAACAGCACCGAGCTCCTGGCTTTGCACAAATCTGAGACAAAACAGCCCAGCTCCGCGTGCATTGGCTGTCGCACAGTGAGTTACCCACCCTGCTCTTGGGATAACACTTGCAGTGCAGGCTGACTTGTTTCACCTCAAACAGATTCTTCTCTCACGACCTTCTCTGGCTTCAGCACAGACCATATCCACCTCCGGTTCATGCACCCAAGTAATTTACTTCTTGATGTTATTTTAGGCTTCAGAAGAAGAGGAGATTGTTGATCTAATGCTAATGAAACTGTTGAGTTTCTTTGGGATTAAGTACAAGAAGGAAGAGGAGCCAGTCACCAACGGCCAACTGGAATAAGCTGCCAACAACTGAGCGAGGACCACAACAAAAAGTTATTTTGTGGGTGTGAGATTTGCTTTTAAACTACCAGCCGCAGTGGCTAGAAGTAGGTGCTGACGGCTTACTAAAATGCTGTGGCACCCAACCAACTGCTGGTGACGTTATTTTGAAGTATTAGCTATGAAAAGAGGCTAAAGCTGAGACCTAGTGTCTCACCTGCGCTTTCTGTAGACTTAGGAGTGCTATTTAATAAACACTGAGCGTTTGTCGCACCATCTGGCTAATCCCGCTCGCTTCCCGCACACCAAGCGCCACGGAAAGATGGCGGCCCCCTCGCACCGCCTTCTGCCCCCAGCCCCGCCGGCCTGCTCCCGCCCAGCGGCCTAGCTCCTCTCGCTGCCAGACAGCTCCTCAGGGCCCGCAGAGCCCTGCCAGGCCGCGTGCCGCACGCGGAGGGCACCCGCGCGGCCGCCCCCTCCCGCCCGCGGCAGGGCCGCCCCGGACGACGCCCCCAGTGAGGCGGGAGCGCGGCGCGGCACCGCCCCCGGCAAAGATGGCGTGGCGATCGCTGCGGCGGGTCGGGCAGGTCCTGGCGCCGCGCTGCCCGCGCCTCTCGCCGCAGCTGCCGCCGCCACTGCGAGTGCCCGCGGCCCGGAGGCTGGCCACCAGCTCGCTGGTGCTGTCCGGTGAGTGGCGCCCTGGGGGCAGCGGGAAGGAAGCCTGCGAGGGAGCGGCCCAGTTCTGTGAGGGGTCGTCGCTTCTCCTCTGCCGGGGCTCCCGGGGAGGGGAGGGTGGGCTGCTGCTGCCGCCTCCGGGACGGAGATCGCCTCTCTGCGCAGCCCGCGGAGTACCGGTGCCTGCCACCGCCGGGGAGGGTTGGAGCCACCTCCTTGCTCGGTGCCCGGAGCAGCCCCTAAGTTTGAAACTCCGCCTGCCGGACCCCAGTGTACAGAGGTGCTTCGGGGTGAGGCGTGTCCACTGTTGTAGTTGCCCGTGCGGCTCGGAAGGGCACGGTCAGGGGCAGCGGCGGGATGCTGCAGTATCCCCTTAGCCGCGCCGGTCTCGGATGGGTCCCCTCCCTCCGCTAGTGCGGAGTTGTCCACATGAGAATCTGGGAAGAGCCTGGCAAGATGGCTGAAACCACGCATGGACTGATAGCTGTGGGGTGCAAGCGGTACCTCCTTGCTTTTGGCAGCGGGTGCTGCACCTGTCCCTTGGCCTGGTGCTGACACTCCCCCAGTTCCTCCTCCTTGAGGAGTTAGTTCAACTCCTTCAACTGGCAGAGAACTTCTAACCTCCTCTCCACGCCGCAGTTTGTTAGCAAAGCGAGCAAGTCCCCTCTCGCCCCCAGCTGCAGGTTCACTGAGTGGGCCGAGTGTGGAGAACAGGAGCTTGACAAAAGCAGCAGACAGCTTTTCCCGGGCTCGTGCTGCAGAAACAATCTGTGAGCTCCAAGGAGCAGCAGCACAGAAAGAGACAAACCAGGGGTGGATGGAGGAGACAGACTCACGGTGGTCAGATTGGCGGGGGGCTGCCGGGAAACTTCGCCAGATTTTTAGGCACGGGGGCCTGTTTAGGCTAAAGAAGTTTGCCTCTGTCTCCCGGCTCCTGTGCAGGATAGCTGCAGAAGTGGTCAAACAGGAGGTGGACTTATGCATTGGGGCTCGGTGTGATTTTGCACTTCATGTAGTTAATTCCAAAAGGATCTCTTCTGTCAAAGCTTTTTTTTTGAGTGAAAGTTAGCTGCAGAACTCTGAAAAACAGAATTCGTGGCACTGCAGCAAACAGATGTGTTGAAAAGGTGTAGGAGAGGAGGAAAATAGGCCATAAAATAATGACTGCCACTAAGAAGGTCATAAACTCCCTTCCAGATAGCCTTTTAACCTGTTTAACTGCTTTCTGCTGCAAGTGAAAGAAACAACACTTATTAATCATTATTTGCAAATTGAATCAGGATCTAGGCTTTTTTCTCTATTCTAATGGCTCCACTGTTTTCCAAATATATAATCTGAAGCAATAACATAAATACTGCCTTTGATTTAGGTAGCTAGGAAAATTTTGCATGCCTCTTTGTGGGCATGTGGGGTTTTCTTCGCTCTTCAGGTGCATATTTCTGAAGTATTTCATAAAGGCAAGCTAGACTGAATGAAGGCCTGAATTCAGCATGTGCTAGTTAGGCTAACACCAAAGTCATGAGAAAATGAATGACACTAGAGTAAAAGCAGCTGCTCATCTGGACAAGTGTGTGCACAGAAGTTTGAGATGCTCTGAAATTCTCATATTTCTTTAATTTCTTTAATGGGCCAATCACAAGCTTGAAGTTCAAATTTTGAGATTACTTATTAACTATTTTTAATTTGACCTTCACTTTATTTGCAGTGGGTTTCATTGCATGGTTAGAATTTCCCATTTTTCACTTTTTTTTCAGTCCCACAAGAGGTTTGTGTGCTCTTCTAACATTTTGCTGCTGAGTTCCAAACTGATCATGGAAATCATCCAATTTTCTTTCTTTTTGTAACCTTGCTTTATAAGCAAATCTTACACATATACAATATTACTGCCCTACATAAACCATATTGGATGGCTTCTTTGTCATGTATAATGTCACAAATGTTCAGCTTGGTTGAGACTCTGTGCCACTCTCTCTTCTCACGGTTCATTACTCATTTCCAATGGGCTTAATGTCTTGATCTAAAGTGATTTAAGGCATTTCATTTCTTCTGTTCATTAGAACCCATCCCAAGAGATTTTTGTAGGTATAAATAATGCTAGCTGAAATTCTCTGGGGGTTTTTGAGTGATAATTACTGGGGAAATACTTCATCTTTGTGTTTTATTCAAAATCTTCTGTGTATTGTACTTGCAAAAACATGTATTGCTCTGCCACAGTCTATAAAACCATCCTCAAAGAAAAACCATTTTATCTGAGACTTGCTTCTCTTGCATGTGTTCAGATGTAAATAAGAGGATCACTACATCTGAAACAGCTTAAAATATGACTGACAGACAATGAAAATATTTTAACAGGCCTGCAGTTCTATTTTCCTTCATGTGCAAGTCTGGAAAATATACAGAGATCTGCCCAAGTGTAGTTTCTCAAGTGGATGTAAGAAGTCTTGCCCAGAGGAAGAGCCTGAGAGGAGAACTTTGAACTCAAAAGGGAGGTCCAGCTACACTACTCCAGCACTGATCACACAGAGAGTGCTGTTTAAGAAGTTATCTTCTCCAACTTCTAAACATCCCTTGCTGGACTGGATGTGTGCTACAAGTGAACATTCAATATGAATAATTATTTTTAAAAAGGGGGAAAGAGGAAAAGAAAATGTCTGTGAGGAGGCCATGGAAGTGAGAAAACAGAGAAGGTACCCTAAAAGTGCTCAGAGTAAGAAAAGTTTTAGGTAAAATGTTAGCAAGAAAAATGTTGCCTTTTTCATTTAATATTTTTGAAGTTTCTCCATATGATTTTATAAAAACATCTGCTTCTAATAAAAGTTAGTGCAAGCTGGCCTGAGTCTTACAGATCTAAAAGATATGTATCATTGTAAGGCTGGTGTTCAAAAGACATACCAGGGTCTTAAATGCTTATTTGAAAACTATAGGGAATAACCCCTCTGTTCTTCTCATGGTAACAGTATTGCAGAGAACACTTTCTTAAGTAATAGTAGCTTGTATGAATCACTTTATTAATCTGCCCTGTACTAATCTGCCTTAATTTTGCATAGATCTGTGACAGCATTTAACAGGGAGTAATAGACACCATGAGAGATGTCAGGGGAAGGGAATCAGGCACTTTAGGTTGCAACTTTTTTAACTTCAACTGATGGCTCTGTGTAAGTATTCTGAGATGCTGTAATGCTGGTACTGGTTCTAACGTGTCATTAACTGGCCTTTGTAAAAATAATAAAGTGGTAGTCAGAACCACTAAATATGTTTGAAAAGTCACTATGCAACCACAAAAATGCATTACTGTGAGTAAAGTATACATATGTGCTTTAGATTTATACTTTTGTAGGAAGTAGAACTGCTCTTTTGCTCCTATACGTTGTCCACCTCTAGATCACACAGGTACCAGTAATACTCTCAGCAGAACACTAGTGAGCTACCACTGTGCCACTAAGCATGTCATGAGCTCAACAAAATGTTTCTCTAAGTTATATATGTTGTTTTAAAAATATTTTCCAGGAAACCCAAATAAAACCCGAGTTAAAAACAAAAAACAAACCACAGTTTAAGCCTGCAAATGTGTAAATGTCACTTATTTCTGAAATACCAAGTTTGTTTCATTGTAGCCCGCAAATACACAGACAAGCATGAATGGATATCAGTTGAGAATGGCATTGGAACAGTAGGAATCAGCAATTTTGCACAGGTATTGATCCCACCTCCCTCACTCAAGCGTGCAATGTTTACTTACATGTACCTGCTCTCGTCCTTGCTCTTTGGACAGTTACTGGGTTTTATTGTTCTAATTGCATATGCTATGGAATGAGCCTGAGTTTTGGACTTGGAGCTATCCCATTAGATGCAAAGTGAATGCTGCTTCAGCATTCTGGTAACTTCTTAATCACTTGAGGTTGAGCCTATGGAAAGCTGAACTTCATGAGAAATTTAATGCTTCAGCAGAACTTAAAGCTTCTTTTATTACTTCTGGCTATGTGCAGAGCATATTGTGCATGTTTTAGGCCAGATTTCCCTTGAACATGAATACACTGCAATCCCTCTGGCTAAAGAGCAACAGTGAGTAGCAACACAACATGGCATATACTTCAGACTGTAGGATAGAAATTCCTTTGGATTTTTTTGTTTGGTTTTGTTCACAAGAAAGTACTTGATTTGCAGTAGTTGTCAGCAGATTCAAGACAGAGCTTCACTGTTTGTGAAAACTAAAATCCAATGTGAGAAATTATCAATGAAGTGGAATTAATGTTTCTTAGGACAAACAGCGCTTCCTGTAATCTCAGTTTCCTGCAGAGACCACTGAACTCTATAATAGCCCATGTCTGTTGTGAGGTAGGGAACATTGTCAGTGAAGAGGATGAAGTCTGTTCTGGTTGAGATGATTCTTCTGGTGATAAGGCTACTTATTAAGTCAGTAAGGACAAACTGTATGCTAACAGCTCTGGAGTTGTCCCTGTCTCTGGGGAGGAATTACTGTGTGTTCTTTCAAACTGCAGTGGAAGTAAATCCTCTGCTTTGTGACAAAAAAAGAGGATAATTCCTCAGATCATTGGAACTTTGTTCTTTAAAATGTTTGTTACTCCGTCTGGAGCAAAGAAGATCAGCAGATGTTATTTTACATTCTGCCTGAAGAGATCTGTGTATAAACCTTGTAACTCAGCCTGAGGGTTGTTAACACTATAATAGATAAACAGTTGTGAGGCATTTGAGGCATAATAGCAAAACAGGGTTTTTCCACTTTAAATGTTAAAGAAGGTTAAAATATGCAGTCCTCAAAGAATGAGAGCTAAATTTAAAGACCGATTACTTATGTACAGATTCTAGATTTACTGTGTCAGATCTCTCCTGCATATAGCTTCTTTAATGTATGCTTTGATGCTTTTGTTTTTCTGTAAAGGAAGCATTAGGAGACGTTGTTTACTGTAGTCTTCCAGAAGTTGGGACAAAATTGAGTAAACATGGTAAGTTTCAGCTCTACTGTATAATCAATTATTCTATTCATCCCACTCTCGCTTTGCAAAGATAAATGAAGTGAACTTTATGTTCATTAATGCCACTACAAATCTTCTGGATGCAGAATAAATTTGGGTATTTGTACAAGAGGCAGCTTTAATTTCAAATTCTCACTGTCAGCCCATTCATGGTAGCAGAAAATATCTGCTTATTAAACTGTGAAGACATTAATTTAAAAATTAAATGTTTGAAATATCTTTTGTAATAATTTTACCTATGCTCTCTTTTAAAAATATTTATATTTTGGCTTGGACTCACTCCTGCTCAGGGTGGCTTATTTCTAACTGCCGTTAGGTGTTTCATGAGTTGCATAATGTAAAACATCTAACTGATCAAACATATCTAGCTAATTTTTCTGAGAATATACAGACTGTAATTTTGGAGTGTCAGCTGTAATCATAGGCTTTTGCTCATTGGTGACACACCTACAAATGGTTACATTCTTCATCATTCAGTTAAGTAATCTTCTGCGTTAAAGAAGAGTGAGCATTAATAGAGTGGAAAGGAAAATGTGAGGTAGAGAGGAAAACCTCCTAGTGGGGTAGAAAGCAGAAGCCTGCTCCTGTATTTACATGGATAGCTGCCCTATTAGTGTATGAATAAAAGATAGTGTTTAGCCTCACATGGTGCAGAAAAAGAATGTGGATTTCCTGAGGCAAAGTAGCAGGCCTTTCTGCTGCCATCCTTTCTATGGAACATGTCAGGATTGAACTGTTTTGGCCAAATGTATTGCATCACCTTGAACAGTAAAGGATGGACAAAAGGTCTGTTTAGAGTTTTAATGAACCAACTTTGACCTTTATTTTTCTGAAGCAATTTCATTTCTATTTAGTTCTGTTTTCTATCTGTTCTGGCCTTAGTCTAACTCCCAGCTTTCCCGGAACATGTTCTCTAGCTTTCCCAGAACATGTTCTCTGATTCCTGTTGCTGATGCCTATCTACTCTTCTGACAGCTCTGTCTTCCTCCAGCCTCTCTTTTGTTAGCTTGTGGCTTAGAGTTACTCTGGACTAACATTGCTCCAGGCACCATTTCCATAACTGCCTGCAAAAGAGAAACAAGGGAAGAGTGGCTGGGTGATTGCAGTGCGGTGCTTCAGAATACTAATGTGTGTGTTCCAGTGAGTGCTAATGTAACACTTGATAGTGTTTCTGAAGAAAAAAAGTGGAGATGACTGAGATTGTGGCTACTTTGTAACCAAATTCTGTTTAAAAAAAAAAAAAAAAAAAAAAGTTTAAATTGTAGCTAACAGGCATCTTTTGGTGTTTTGCAGCAAAGAGCATACATGCTGTAGGATTTCAGCCAGAGCATTAGCCCGATGTGAGATATTTCTGTCCCTCCTATAGTAGCCCAGTAGCCAGTGTTATGCATGTTGTCCAGAATAATTCATATGCACAAACACCAAATTCCATCTTAATGGGCGTTGTCATAAAGTTGGTGACTTCAGTCTCTTTGACAGTTTTCCTTGCTCAAGATCAAGACCCTTCTTCAATGGCAAGGTCATCACCAGAATGTTTCATTGAAAAGCCTAAAGTATGTTGTATTTTCCTCTTAAAAGTGTTCAATCACATTTTGTGTTCCAGATGAGTTTGGTGCTTTGGAAAGTGTGAAAGCTGCTAGTGAACTCTACTCTCCTCTCTCAGGAGAAGTGACTGAGATTAATGCTGCCCTTGCAGATAATCCAGGGCTTGTCAATAAATCTTGTTATCAAGATGGTAAGTTGACAATTTTTATCTTTCAGCAATGAATACCACCTGGGTTTTGGCTATCATAAATAGATCTGCAGCTCCCCGTTATTCCAGTTTAATGGTGGGGGCCTTAAATGGAATTTATTTGCTATAGATCAAGCCTAATACAATTTAATGTGAAAGCAATACTGTAGTCTTGTCTCTGCTGACAGCTGTTTTATAGTGTGTTCTTTGCAGGGATAGACTGGCTGAATTTAAAGCTCTGCATTTCTCTTTTTTGATCTGGTAACTGATGAACATGCTAGGAGGTCAGGCTCTTCTACTCTTTCTAGACAGCATTTCCTTAATGCCACTGTCAGAGACAGACCAGTTGTCTATTTTAGTACTGACTCAAAAGGAACATTTCTTACAACAGGTTAGGGGGGGTTTCATTCTTTTAGAATACTAAAACATTGTTTTCCCTCCACAAGACAGCCTATTGATGGATGCTCCAAGGTTTGTGTGCCTACTGGGAGCTCTTTTCTCAGGCAGCAACACAAATGAATCATTTTTGTAGGATATTAGCAACTGTTTTTAATTTCCTAACTCCAGGTTGGCTTATCAAGATGACTGTGGAAAACCCTGCTGAACTTGATGAACTGATGAATGAAGATGCCTATGAGAAGTACATAAAATCCATTGAGGACTGAGCTGGAATAATTAAATAAATCCATAAAAACATTTTGGTGTAGTTTGTCATCAATCAGTGAAGTACAGAATATGCTTTTTTTGGCACCCTGAAAAATACCACTCATGATCATATACATACAAGGCCATAAATAATTGCAGTGATAAAAATATTTAACATCTGCATACCTCTGAGGGTTTTTTATTGTGTTTTCTGATTTACATAACTTCAGGGTGTTATCTATATCTTTTGGATACTATAAATGTATTTGCTAAAATACATTCTTTCCAAGATTCATTTGACAATCAAATTTACTAACAGCTGCCTTAATGTGGCAAATCTCTAGTAGGCATATGACTCTCTGCATAACCTGGAATACAGCTTTCCCTGAGACACTTTTCTGTTGCTCCCAAGATACTGGAAGGCAGTGTCTCCCTAAACTCCTAATGTGTTACCTAATTATAGCTGTAAAGATGACACCAAAAAAAAAAAAAAAAAAAAAAAAAAAGGTCATATAAACTACCTCTTTGCATGATTTTTACTTCTCTGCAGAATTTATTAATCCTTTTGTTTTCCTTCTTCATTTTATTATGTAATCAAATAGTTTGCCCTTGAGGCAGAAGGTCTCTGTTTTGGTTTATATGCTCTCTTAGTATGCAAAACTCATGCAGTGATAGTTTAGCAGGGTTCTACAGTGGGTTATTTAGGCTGTATTTTTTTATCTATTAAACATTATGGCACAATTAGTTAAGGAATCCTGCATTCTGTGCCTAGCAATTGTGCCGATGTCAGGACAGCAGCTACAAAAATTGTGTGATCAGTAGTAGTTTGACATAGAATGTAGCATGTGTGTCTGCCTTTAAGATCAAGTGAGCATGCTGCTGTAATGCCATCACAGGATTGAAACTAAATGAAACAAGCTTCTGCTTTGCAAATCAGTAAACTTAAAGCAGTTGGTTCCATTAGACCTAATATTTAATGAGTCCAAAATGTGCACTCACCCTTAGATGTCACATCAACTTTAAGGTTGAGTTGAACAGATCTGCACTTTAGGAGAATGTAATAGTACAGCAGCATTTTGGTCTAATTTTTTTTGACCCACACTTTAAAAAATGGGGATTAGAAGCTAAGCACAGCACAAGAATGAAAATCAAGTACTATGTAAGTTAGTGTAAGAGGAAGCAGGGGAATATTTAATTGATGTAAGATGACAAAGGCAAAATTCATATTCCTTTGGAAGTTTCTTTCTAAAGCACAGCCTGTTTAAAGGGCAGAAATACACTGCAGGTTATGCAGGAACCTTTCTAATGTATGAAAATGGAGGGCTTTCTTTTATGATCTGAAGGGATGTCAAAGTAATTGGTGTGGTTTTGAAATCCCAGGAGCTGATTTTTCCTACACGAGTCCCAGATAAAAGCCCTGCCAAGAGGCAGGCTACTGTGTGTTTAAGATAAAACTGTCTTCTCCATAGGAGTTAAACTGCATAGTGACTGAGAGGAAAGACTGTGTTTGACTCTTCCAGAGGAGTCCTTGCTTGGCAGTCCTTGATAAACTAAAGGCTCCAGCAAATCCAGTGTAAGTGCTTGAAAATTTGTCAGTACTTATCCATTATTCACAGTATCATGCAGTATTTATTGTGACAACATTCAGAGCCCACAGAGCTGGGAGCTTGATCCTGGTGGCTTACAGATTCCTTGTGTCAGTTCGGATCTTTGACCTCCTTGTGTACTTTCCAAAGGGAAAGAGAAAGTTTTTTTCAGATCAGAACAAGTGCAGGCAAATGGAGCTGGGTACTGTTTCTTCCACCCTATTTTTTTCCAACTTTGCTGCAAAGTAATAGGTCCTTCATCCACTGCCAGGCAATGTATCACCCTTGTGCATCTCCCTTTAATGCTTAGTCTGGAGAATTCTAATGCATTTTATATCTTTTTTTTGTTCTTGTGGTTTTTTTTCCTTTTGTTTTCTTTCCTTTTCATCAATGAAACATGACATAGCAATATCTGTAATTCCTAAGGAAGCTGGGGAACAGTGAAAACTGGTGGATCTGATCTCTTCCTCAAGCTTTGCCCTTATCTGTTAGCAGTGTTTATAAGGTTAGACTTGGATATGATTAAAGGACAACTTTCTGGAGAGGCATCTGAAACAGAGTTCAACCTTTCCAGATGAACAGCTGGAAAAGGGATGAACTTTTGTTTACAAAAGAGGAGAACCAGGAACCTCTCTATCCCTAGTTCTTTCACAGTTTTACATGGCCTTAAAGTGATTTATTAAATTCCCAATTCCTCTTAAAATGAGAACAATACTGAGGTGCTCTTCAAGTGTAGTTCATGCCAAAAGCTCTGGAGTTCTGCAGTTATTTAGGCCAAAGGATGTGCATTGGACAAATATTTTTACATCTTTCTACAATTCACTCAAGTACCTGAATTACACTGCCAAAAGAATGCTTCCTTGCTTGGTGTATGTTACCCAAGCAGAGCTCTTAGCTTTCAAATAATCCCATCACTCCACTACATTCAGCAGCAGCAGGAAGCCTCAAGCAGACCAGCATGCAGTGGTTGGAGCCAGGCTCTGCAAAAGCATGAATGCAAAGCTTGCCAGCATGAATCCATAATGAATGCCTTTCATCAAAATAAAAAGGTGGAGTGAATGTGTATTAGCTTTGGTCTATGTCAGAACTGTAAATCCTTTTGTATAAATCACAGGAGGAAACATTTGTTCACCAATGTGTGCTCCTACAGAAAAATAATAAAGGAGGCTTTTTTTTTTACAAAGTATTGCTTTATCTGTGACCTCTTAAGTCTCAACCCTGAGCTTAAGAACTTTCCACTCATAAATACTGGCTACTAAACATTATAGACTCAGCAGAGAGGTTGGGCTTATGGCAAATCATGATTTCCATACTTTTTCCACAACCAATAATTATGTCTCTACATCTCCTAGAAGGAAACTATGTCCTCACCTTTCTTCTTGCCAGCACTTCCTTTCTGTTTCACAAGTACCATAGAATCAACCAGGTTGGAAGAGACCTCCAAGTACCAACCACTTTAGCTCTCAAATTAGGTAACTGAATAATATAAACTAAATTTGGAACTAAATTGTTTTCAATCCATGTCTAGTTTTTGAAGATTTCTATCAACATCAGTCCTGAAAAGACTGCATACCTGAAATGTTGTCTGTTTTTCAGCCAATGAAATGCTGCCTCTCCCAGCAAATCTTGGCCCATCAGGTGTATAAATACAAACCACAGAATTGTCTCTTCTCACCAGAGTGCAAAAAAAATATCAATTATATAAAACTAAAAGAACAAAACTAAGTAGTAACAATCAGTGATGTGTTGATGAGCATAAAATGAGGGCAATGTCATCTTCACTGCCATTAAATTAGCAGTAAGATGATTACTTAAGCAGCTCTGATGATTAGAAGTGCAGTAGATTTCATTTTCTAATGCTCCTATTAACTGGTGTCATTTGTGGATAAGGATCCCCATCCCTTTTTTCTTTATACTGATAGATCAGAAATTTTCAATCTTTCTCTAGTAATGGCTCTGATCACAGAGCTTCCATAAGCTAAGCTGGCACAAAAAGGACATAATATCTATCTTCATGTCAGCCTCGTTGTGCAAGTGAACAGAACCGCACCAATAAATCAATCTCAACTGAGAAGATCCTCAGCTCCTCAGCAGAGTATGTGAGGTTTGTCTGTCGTGATGCTGGGAGACATCACGCAGCAAGAGGTAAAGGAAATGGCACCACTTGCACTGTGTATTTGGGAGAAGAGAAGGAAACTCTAAGAGCAGTGCATAATTAATCACACGAGTTCACCAGTGGGTGGGACGCAGCAGGTTGTCAGACGGTGACCTGCTGGCTGAAGTCACTCCACGTTAACCCGGGGGTTGTCGCACCCTTTCACCACACGATGGCGCTTCACGCGTGCGCAAGGCGGGGCGGAGGGCAGCCTGGGTGTTCCCGTTAGCTGCTCAGGCCCTGCAGGGTGCCCCAGGGACAGCAGAGACAACTCTTTTCCTAGGTCACCTGCGAGAGCAGCTAAACACGTGAAGAGCATTTTGCTTCATTGAAAATGTTTAGAAACCACTCCTCACACACTACAGCTAACAAAGGAATTAATTGAAACCTCGTTTTATTGTACCCATCATCTTTTCATCTTTCATCTCCCCAAGTCCCCTCTTCCCTCTTCTTGCAGCATGCCTAAATTGTGGCCTGGTGGGGAAGGGATGTGCACGGACAGTTAAAAACCTTATCAAGTCCCAAACACGATGCCAGCCATTGGGTCAATAGGCACCTTCTGATAACAGAGCAGAGATTGACTGGGAGCTTTGGGGAACATTCTTCCACCATAGTCACAGGAGAAAGTGTTTTTACACCAGTGAAGCTGCATCACTGATGCTACACCATGTTGTAAAAGCTGATATTTTTACATCAACAAAGTCTCAGAGAGACTGCAAAGTCACTGACCTAAACCAATGATGCTTCTACAGGTAAACGTGTTTTAATGTGGGGGGAATGTGGTTGGACTGATAGACAGCTGAAAAATCCTTTGACAAGCCATTTCCAGGGAATAGAACTTCACGGATGCAAGTCAGTATGGATATACTTCTGAGCAATGCCCGTCAGTGTAAATTAACAGCAAGATAGGCTGTGGATAGCAGAGGCACATTTTGAGAGCAGACTAGGAGTGTCCTCCATGTCATTTTCTCCACTTTCCCCACATCACTTGAGACACATTTCCAGAGGAACAGCCCTTGGAAGAAGAATTCAGAATGAGTTCACCTCAAGATATTGATATTCCTCTCTTCTTCCTGACAAAGTATAAATCAGTTGCTTCAGAGCTGATGTATTTTATTGCAGTACAAGTTTCCTAGGTCCCCTGCTATTAGGCTGTTTTATTTGTCGTTTGTTTATAGTGTTCAATTATTTATGCTATTGAATATCTCTTGCTCAGAGATGTATTTTAATGGAACCACAGCAGCTGTACCTTTCTCTAACCATGAAAATCAATCCACAAGATAAGAGGATGAGTCTGCACTTTAGACTCAAGAGTACTGCTTTTCAGCCACCACCTCTCTCCCTTTTTCATGCTGCATGGGTCTGGATCAAGAGAGTGACAGAGAACTAAGTATTCTTGGCAACTCCTGACTGTTCTGACAACCCCTCAGTTATACCATAACTGGTGAAGCAAAGCCAGTGATAAAACTGCTGCCATATCACCATTGCACAGCTCTTTTTTTCTGCAGTGTATCATCCTCAATTACAACTGAAAAGTTTTTGCATCTTTCTATTATGCTAAGGGGCACTTCTTACATCGGATTAGACAATAAAGAAAATTCAGCCATTCAAAACCTTGACTGCATTTTTTTTCCCTTCCCATCTCCCCTATCTTCCATAAGTTTAAAGAGGAACTGAAGGACAGCGTGGCCCTTTAATACATGCTGCTGCTTCTATGTGATCTAAAGCATTGTTTCTAATAGGGAATCTGACATAGTGCTGCTCTTTAGAGGCAGTACAGGCAACCCCCATTTCTCCATTCTTCCTGCCCCTATGTACATGGAGAGTTGCAGATAGGAAGAGGTAGTCATCCTGAGGTCACAGAAAGGTTGGGAACCATGGGTCTAGACTACAACAGCCACACAAGCTCTTGGGATTAGGTTGCAGGATCTGAGCTGATCTCACAGTTCCCTGCTGCTGAACGACCAGGTCCTTGCTCGCTCTCCCTCCTCTTTGCACCAGATCCTATTTGCTCTCGTCACCTCTGCTGGGCACAGAGGCTGCCCCTTGCGAGACAGCCATGGCAAACAACACATCCCCTGAGCCAATTCAGCTATCAGTCAGATCAAAACTTACTGGTAGATTCCAAAAAGCACCCAGACAATGCTAAGAATATATAGGGATTTGCATTATAATTATTAGCAGTACTACTATGTGAATATTCTATCTATTATAACACTTGTTATAACATTCTTTATCTACTGTAATTCTGATCACATGAATTACTGTAGCCATATTTTGTCCCATGTAAGAGTTAATGCACTAAAAAATTAAACCAAGACTAAAGGATGATGTAAATATACTCTTTTTTGTTTGTTTTGCTTTTTCTTTTTGCTTCATTTTAGAGGACCATGACTTTATAATTTTCACCCTGAAATGTAATCCCATTGCTTCAGGCTCACTCAAACATAACAGCAGTTTTTAATTCAATGCATATGCCTTATCAAAAAGCAAATTGCACTCTATTATTCTAATCATTACAGTCAAATATTTATATAGTGGTACCTTAAAAAAAAAATAAGAAAAGAGTGCTGGATTCTGTAATTTATGTGAACTAAGAGTTCTTTTTTACTTGAACAATAACACTAACTAGACATTAAATCTGGAAACATTCCCTCTGGTTAAAAACACGAACAAACAAAAAACCCCACTGAAATTTAGGGCTACTTTTTAATTATTTTGCCTTTCCAATGAAATATGAAAATACTGTTATTAATAATATTAATGATGAGGCAGCTAAGCAGATGTTTCTGAAAGAGTGTAGAAAAATAAGTTGCATTAATTACATGAGAACAAACACATAATATGTTTCCTCCTTATGACTACATGGCTTTGATCTGTATTATAAAGATGGCTTTTAAAGTCTTGGTTAAAGAAAGGCTGAAAACTGCTCTTGGCATTGTAAGATAAGATGCTATCTAACTGAAAGGCAGGGGAAATTGGTGCATAATAACAACTCAAGAAACAAAGCTTTCAAACTCAGCAATTAACAGGGAAAGAATATTTGGAAGAGTCCTTTAATCCATTCAGCTAATGCCTAGTTAGCCTCAGTTCTGTATCACCACTGGAGGAAAAGGAATGTGCTGGCTAAAAGCAGCTTGATTGCAGCTACTGCTGAATACAGATGGGCCCTAGAAACTTCCTTCCTACTCCTTAAGCACCGAAAGACTGGAACTGTTATTTTTTTAAAAAGTAAAAATCTGAGTTCTTTTAATACACCTCACATCTACCCTCTAGGAAAGCCACTCTCTCCTCCTGAGATGGTGTTTCTGTACTTTCTAGCACCTAGCACAGGCCTTTGGCAGCTCAGTCCTGAGTGGCACTTGAGGACGTTTCAGCTGTTACTAGCAACTGTGATGATGCAAAGCTGGGAAGGAGTAAAGCCACAAAGAGCTGACTTACAGACATCCCTTTCTGAACTACAGACTGCTCAGCTGGGTCTGGAACACTGATAACTATACAAGATCATGAAGACAGTTACACACATTTATGCCTACTCATAACATCATCCTATCTTCCTGCAACCTGGTTACACTTGAGAACTTATTACCAACACAACCTGGTCTGCTGCAGCTTCCACTTTTAATGGAGACTGCCTGAGGACAAGCTGGATGGAAAATCTGGCCCAAATATTAACTATTTGTCTTCAGATGTGCAGGTGCATCACATCTTCATGCAGGCACTATGAATGAATTGGAACATAATTGTTTCAGACCCTCCACAAAGAACTCGTGGTTAATTTGTTAAAAAAAAGTTTACATTCACCACATGCTCACAATCCATATCATAATCTTTAATGACAACTGGAAGCTACAGGTTTATAAATATATATATTTCATAATTGTGACAACCAGTAACTAGGTGTGGTTTTGGTGGAAAATTGTCTGAAATACTGTAAGGCTAGGTAAATTACAAGGCATTATTAGAAAATGTTGATTTTCAACTTTTGGTGATATCACATTACTTTTGCAAACATGAGAAACAAACATTACTTGGTGAAATAGAAACACTGCAGAAAAAACTACAACCAAAAGTCATTTGCTAGTTAAGTACAGAGTTAAGAAACGAGTTTTGTTTTCAAACAAGATCAAGGTAAATCAAAGAAACAGTAATAAAAACTTACACGTTAGAGAGCATTGTCTTCAGCAGACAGCATCTCCAGTACATAGAGAAATAACTTGTGTAACACTCTAAGTGAGGAGTTAGGTTTGTTTAAACCCATTCCAAGAACAGTGATTTTGTGTCACAGCAGTCAGGTTTTCTGCATTACAGCATGGATCTGAGTTCAGACCTAAGCAGGTTTTGCACCCAGGTCAAGCTTATTTTGTATCAACCTTAAAATGCACAACCTGTGTCAGGGTGCACCTCCATGAGGCCAGTTACAGGATTCCCACAAACACAGCACAGTTTAGAAACTGGACTTGGAAGTAATCCCAACCAATTTTAGTTTTACTCCTTTCGGTGAGCTTTAAACACATATATATTAGCTCTTTGAAGTTCAAAAGTGTAATACAATTTGGCTTATTTTTAAGATACAGAAAATAAACAAACAAACAAACAAATCTAAAACTCACAACAGTAACACAACCTTTCATCCTTGAAGGTGAGAAATTATAACTTCATTATGCATTTTGCTGAAGTATTGTCTTGTTACTGTTACCCAAAGAAGATTTCCTGTTATTTAGTGAAGCCAGATTGGACAAACAAGAGCCTAAAGATACGAGACTAGTTAAGACACACAGTTTCCTTAATGACACTTTCAACAGAACATTCTATATACACACACCAATACATTAACTAGACAAAGCAAGTTAATCCCTAAAAAAACCCAGGTGCACCATAATATTGCATAGAAAGAAATCCCTGGCATTAATACACTTGCACTGGAGACTAGGAAGTTCTCCGTGCCTTGCTAAGTCAAAGCACATATTTTTTTTAACAAAGCACATCTCACATTTGACTTTTTTCCTAGTTATATTCTTTGGAATCACTAGTGCACATATTATTTCAAGCATATTTTAATTCTGCATGCTATTGTTTAATATAAAAAAAACCTCAAAAACACTAAAATTGAAAGGAAAATGTTTTTTTCTGCCTTCCTCTCAAAACCAGAACATAATCTCCCTGTGTTGCTAAAAAATAAAACCAGACCTTTCTCAAAAACAGAAAGCTCAAACAAAAGCCAGGACAGCTGAATGAAGGGGATATTCATATCAGATGGGAAAATCCATGGTCAAAAATCTTCTCTGTAAAAGTTGTGTTTTAAGCTGGACATAGTCCAACAGTAGCCAATGGTTTTATGGCTCAGTATTCCCTTGGATTATAGAATCCCCACATTCATGTCTATACAATGATGTAAGGAAGTCCTCTCACCACTTTGCTGTTTCAGGACAATTCTCTCATATAATCTGAACCTGAGAAAACTTTCTCACTGAAACAGGTGTGTCTCCCTGAATGTGTTTCATTTCAAACATCACCATCTTCCATTTTACTAAGTACTGATCAGCTCTACATAAGGCTATTTTTATTTCACAGCATTAATAGACTATAGCTACTTCCTGTCCTCAACTATTTAAGTTTGAAAACCAGTGCTCAAAAATATTTTCACTTCAGTAAATAACCTCTCACATGTTGAGATCATGCACAGATGAAGTGCATACAGGAACCAGAATTACTGATGATGTGCCAAGAAGCAGTGTAGTATAATTGAAAGATAAAAGTCCTTTTCTTCAGATATTCCTTACAGTGAGCACTTGTCTTATACAAACTGTGAAGACAGATTAAATCCATCCAAGAGTTTTAGCAATGTGCATTATGCAGCATCAGATAAAGAAAAGCTGAAGACCAGGTCTTCACAAATAGATTTCATAAAAAACTAGATTTTCTGATTTCAGATAGAATATATATTTAGAATATCTGTGTAAGAGGTGAATATATACAATAAATATCTCTTGTCATATTAACTATAGTCACAGTTGTTTTTTTTTTTCCTTAACTACATCATTGTAGAGGTGTACCAGGAAGACATATTTCTGGCTGTAATTTCTTTCATTGTATTATGGGGCAATACTATCAAATTCTTCTAGCTGCTACAGATACATGATTTCTGGCACAGCTGAAATGTATCAGGAATTAGAATTGCTAGTTATACTTTTAGCATAAATTTCATTTTAATGACAAAGCCATTATTGGTCTTTTGGTGAGCGAGCTAAGGAATACGTAAGATTTCTTCCTAGGAAATGTTGAAAGGCACATAAAATTCGTGATATATATATATATAGATATAAAATAATATGACAAAAAGGAGATTCCAAGTGTCTCTGTAGGTTACTTTACAGGAAAATATAGAATTAGCAGATGTTTGCCTGTTGGCGCTATGGCAAAACGTTTTCATGTGTCTGTAAAGAGGCCATGCTTATGCATGAGCAGACATTTGTTCATCCAAGTGGTACACTTTCCCCTCACATATGCTGAAAGAACAAAGGGTGTGCACTTATTCTGTTGGTTAATGAGATACCAGGGCACACACAGTCACATCAAAGAGTTACTTGCAAATGACCATAATTTACCTGAAATTCTGTACAGTTGCTGAAAATGTGTATGAGAGCCTGTTACAGACTCAGTAAATAGTAGTAAGTTTAGCTAGCTGAAATTCCATTTACAGTCTCTTGACAGTTCTGATTCCTTTTAGGATTTATAATAATTAGGGTAGATTTCAAAACTATTGCCATGAAGGCATAGAATTACATGCAGAAAATCTGCCAGTTTAAGTGTGGAGCAGCAAATGTCAATGTGTATCAGGGATACAGTACAATATGACTCGCTGTGTAAAGTATCATTAGATTGCACACAAAATAACATGGCACACTGCATAAAGCTACATACAACTCTGCACACTAAATGACAGACACATTCTTACTTCTGCAGAGACAGAAGTAATGAATAATTCAGTTAGAAGTGAATTACACCACCTAAGGATTATTGCCTTGCCTAAACCATACCAGTATCACTTAGAAAAGAAAGAGACATGGGCTCCATTTATGCAAATCAACAAAGAGGTGACATTTATTCCAGAAAAGGTTGGCTTGAAAACTTTCAAATATTTCCCTTTGCCTGTGAAAGTTCATTTTGTGGAACTGTATTCTTTAGAAACACAATTTTTAAAAGTTGTTTTGTGCCTGCTCCCACTAAAATGATTGATGAGCCACCAACTGGAAAATTACCCTCTTTAGCACAGGTCTTCCTCCTCAAAGTCATCATTTATGTAACTATTACACAATTATTATCTGGGATTTTTATTTCATCACCATTTATCACGATGCTTGTAGCAAGCCATACAGCATCAGGTTGCAATCTAAAGGATTGGAAATCATACATGAATGCTAACAAAGAATACTCAGGATCATTGCAATTGAGCATGGGTTTGGAAATTGGATAAAACTTGCCTGGAAATCAATTGATGTGATAGGAGTGAAAATGTGCAATCAAAGTAGTGCACCTTTGGCATATCCCACTGATAAAATCCTGTCAAAAGATCTCAAGCTTCATCAACAGCATTTCCTAGTCAAAGACTGTGTGCAACCTTACCTTTCCAGGCTCTAAAAAGTAGGTGTTTATAAATGCTTCTAGAAGACCATGCCTCTTACTGGACCCACACATATATCACCAATTGTCTGTGATCAAGTTGAAGCCCATAAAACACCTCACACACTCACAAAACCCGCCACACTTAGAAAACTCAGTGTTGAGGCCAGGCTCAACTGCTTGAAAGCTCAGGAGGCTCTGCTTTGCAAAACAGTCTTCTGATACGCTACAGCCTCAAAAGGTTTAGTACTCAGACTTGTGTTTGACAAAGGGGCCACAAATAAAAGAGCCAGAATATCTGAATGGTGTTATAAAGCCAGAGCCCCTGCCTATAACACTTCACCTAAAAGCAACTTCAATCTCACCTAAGTCATGATAAAAAGGATAACAACTTGTGCGTGTACTCAATGTACATACATCCAAATATCTTAAAGAGTTTAAGCCACAGTTGCTATAAGATTTTTTCAATGCCTAGAGACCTGCAGATGCTGCATAAACCAAGCAACAACATCAAAAGTTCTAGAATTCAAGTTATTCACTGTTAAAAATGGTTTTAGCACCATTTGCATTTCTAAAGCCATTAAAACAGGAAATCTTCTTAAATCTTTATAAGCAAAACTGCAGCATCAGTTAATCTAAAATGCACAGAAACAAAATTTTCCCCCCTGCATTTTCATCAGTCTACAGAACAGTTGTTCATTCACTACTTGGGTAGGAAAGCACAACCAAAAGATATTTTGGAAAGCTAAATAAATAAAAAAGATGTTTGGCTTTATTTCCACCAGGTGTCAAAGTGCTTTCAAGTGGAGACAAGTCCTATTCCTCCTCTCCAGTATTAAGGCTCTTTTAAAAAGAATGTTTATCTAAAAGTCACTTGGGCTTTCTTCATCACATACACCACTTAATTTGCTTTAATCATGGTCACTTTAAGACCCTAGTTCTGCAGTTCTAGCTTTATAAATATGTACTTGTAATTTAGGATTGCTTCATTATGTGATCCAGACACTTAGTATTCACCAATGGAAACACTCAGTAGATGTTGACAAGTACAAACCACCTTACTAGTAGTACAGACTTGCTCTTCTTTCTATTAGATCAGAAACAGTGAACTAGAAAAATTAAATTAAATTTCCTTTTCCCAGACCTTTCTTTTTATTTTTTAAAATTTTTAATTTTTTTCCCCCTCTTCAGAACGTTTAATTATTCTGACTGAACCCTCAGGAGACAAAAGTGCTCTCAATTCCCACCAAAGTCAAAAGGTTCTGTGACATGAATCAAGCTCTTCAGGACGCTTAATCCTTCCAAGGAAGGTGCAAATGCAGGTAAAAATCACATTCCATTCCTAACCAATCAAAAATGTTGAAGGCCTAATCTTACAGATCTTCACAATCACACTGACATCAGTTCTGCCACCCTTATTTGTAGAGGACCCTCCTGCAAACACACATGCCTAAATTCTGGAAAGTTAGGACCCAGATTGGGCACCAGCTCAACATGTCTTCAGCTAAACTCCTGAAAACATAACTTTGAAATGGAAAAGCCTCCATTTACTGCTAATGTAATTTAAAATGTGCCTTTGAAGGCAGAAGTCAACATTCTCTACAATTTTGATGTATTTCTACACAGCAAGATATGGGTTTCTTCACAAAACTTCATTCAGACAACTTGAAATTTGTCACTTAGGAAAGCTTCAAGAAAAATTCTGAGCATTTTGTTTTTCAGAAAGCAGAATCCTGCACTGATACCTCAGCATAAGAAATCAAATTAAACTGTGAAGAGGAATAAAACTGGAAGTGTTGCTCAGGATGCAGACTAAAATGACAGATTCAGCTCTTACCATATCTAGTTCCTTTGGTGCAGTTCCATGACTTTCCTGCTGACCTGAACACAAGCAGCTTTAGGGGACCAGTCCTACCGAAACAAACAGCGGATCCTGACAAACCTTTAACAGCAACACACCACGTGCATTTTAAACAAAACGTTTGCTTTTTGAAGTCTCTCAGTGGGCTGCATTTCAATTAGTATGTGACCTTGTTTTTATTTTCTAGGTATGTTTAAACACATGAAATAGTTTAGGTAAAACAAACAAACAAAATACCTCAAAACGAACCAACCAACCAACCCACTCCAAAAACCTCTCTGCCTTAGACTGATGGATCGTTTTTAGAGCACGATGAAACAGGGCTACAGCTGGGGCCATCTGTACTCTTCTCTTTTTGGGTTTAAACCGGTAATTTGCTCGTAGCCCTGCCTTGTCAGGCCCTTAGCCCCACAGGGTAATCAACACGACTGGTTCAACGAGGCTCTGAGCTTTGCTTAAGCAGGCTTTGGCAAAGAGGACGGCTGGGGCGGCTGCCCCATCAGTGCCTTCCTCGTCACCACAGCCTGACCCTGTGGAGGTGACGACAGATGATCCTGACCTCTGGCACCCGGGAGCATCTGTTCGCACCTGAGGGCTCTGGTCCAGGGCAGTGAATTCCGCACACGTCCCGGGCCCATCTCTCTCCTGAGCCTGGCCGGGCAGCTGCTTTGGTGGTAGCCACAGTGCAGCGGGAAGCAGACGGAGGCAGAAAACCGCAGCGGCCATACACAGTGCGGCCGGCCTCCCTGCCGACACCCTGGGAGGCTTTCCGTCGGCATCGCCAGTGCAATATAGAATATAAACTGTCCATCTGTAAACACAATTCAGGAAAAAAAATTCCGGCGACTTACAGAGGAGCGGCTGGAAGCGAGGTCTGCGCTGGGCCGCAGAACCCCGGGCGGGCTGGCGAGGCCGGAGGGGTGCCGAGCCCCCCTTGCCGGTTCGGGGCAGCCAAGCCTTGGCCCTCAGCGGGGGCGGGACCGGCCTGCCGGCTCCTTCCCTCAGTCCCTCAGCAGGCGGCCGCTCCCCGCCGCGTCCCCGCCTCAGATGAAGTGGATCCAGGCGGTGCTGTCGGGGTCTTGCGGGAGTCCGGCGGCGGGCAGGGCGCGCTGCCGGCCCCGCAACCGGTAGTTCGCGCCTTCGTTGTTATCCCAGTACTCGGCACCGGCGACGCGGTAGCGGACGGCAAACTCTAGCGTGGCCTCGGCGGCAGCGCCCAAAGGCAGGAAGAAGGCGAAGCGGTCGGTGAGGCCGTCCGCCGGCCCGGGTGGCTGGTAGGCGGCGGGCACCTCGGCGCAGCTGGCCCAGCTGTTGAGCGTGTAGCGCACCGACACGGCCTTCTCGTAGGCCAGGTTGAGGACGCGCACTACGCCGCGCAGCCCTGCCGGCTCGGCCCGCACCCACTCCAGCCTCACCTTATGCTGCCGCACCCGCTCCGCGAAGCCGGGGCTGGCGCCGGGCTGCGGGGGAAAGAGCGGCTCTAGCAGCGGTGGCGGCGGCCCGAACAGCACTGGCTCCAGGTCACCCAGCGTCGGCGGCTTCCTGGTCTTGAAGAGGTCGGCGGTACGAGGCGGTGGCGGGGCGGGTAGCGGCACCTGCGGCAGGTCAGCCTCGCAGAAGTGGCGCACGGAGATGAGTTCCAGGCCGAGGGAGTCGGCAAACCGCACCGTCTTGCGGCGAGAGGGGCTCTGCTGCAGCGCCGGACGCAGGCTGCGGTCGCCGGGCGTAGGCAGAGACTTGGCGCGGCGGCGCTGCGTGGGGCTGGGGGGCACGGCGGGCAGCGTGGGCTCCCGGCCGCGGGGCGGCGGCGGCGGCTTCTCGCCCGCCGCTTCTCGCACCACCGGCTGGGGTGGCGCGGCGTCACCGTCGGGGCTGCAGCCGCCCTTGCACTGCTCGGCCAGGCTGCCATAGAGACAAGCGCTGCAGCTGAAGTTGCGCGGCAGGTAGAGCCGGGGCGGCGGCGTGGGCACCGAGGTGTGCAGCGAGCCCGCCTTATCCATAGGGCGGCCGGCGGGAGCGGCGGCGGCGGCTGTGCCGGCGGCTAGCGCACGACCCGGGGGCGCGCCTGCCAGCGCCCCGCTCCCGGCCGGCCGGCGCTCCTTCTCTCGGGACGCGGCGTGTAACTGGTGAGGCAGTCTAGCGTCCGGTCCACCGTCTCTGCCTCTGTCCTGGACCCAGCGGCAGCAGGATCACCTCCGCGTTTTCCCCGTCGCGGCCGGCCCCGGGGGATGCCTGCGGGTGCATGTGTCCGCGGCACTCCGGCTGCTGCTGACGTGCCGGGGTCAGGCAGCGGAATACGCCCCAAATCATCCTTCCTCCCCCATGGCTCCGCGCTGCCCACCCGCCTCGCTGTCGTCCTCGCCACCTTCCCTAATTACTCTCCGCGACTGCCGGCCCCCTTCTCCCGGCGGCTCCCCCGTCCTGCTTTCCTCAATACTGCGGCTCTCCCGTCCCTCTCTTCCTCTTCGTCCTCCTCCTCGTTGCGTTCTGGGTCCTTCCTCGAGGATCTCATCCAAAAAGAGGAGGCGGGAGGGATTTCCCGGTGGATGCATTAAAATTCATAGCGGCGCTCTCCCTCTCCCTCCGCCGATCCGTTACAGAAATAGCTGCTCAAGGAAGAAGCAAAGCTGGGCTCTGAAAGATTAAACGGGCCGCTAAGAAACAGCTGGCTTGCAAGTTGGATCTCGCAGTGTACATTTAAAGGAAGAAATCCAGCTAATCTGCTGTAATGCGTTTACAGTACATCTGCTGGATAAAATACACCTGCCGTAGCCCTGCTACAGTTTTGCATCTGTAGTAAAAGCAGCTCCAGTCTAAACATGGAGAGCTGATTATGAAACATCAGCCTCATTTGTCCTTTTCCAGAGAGTATTTAATCATTGCCGAGCAACATCCAAATTAGCTGTAGTTTAATGAAAAGCAGACTCCGGTGCGGGCAGTCCAGGGAGCCAAAATACTCTTGTAGCAAGCCGCTTCATTCCAGACTTTCCGTAATCTGCTACTCACTTTTAATTAGTAAATTGCATTAAAAACAGTGATCTCGCCACCCTGCCAGAGACTGAGCCTGAACTGTGGTGACATGCGATTCTGATTTAGCTTCTCAGCAGGACTTTTTACACCTTCATCACTTTATCTGCAGCACTTGGTGTTCCTCTGAAAGTCTAAGCAGTGGAAATGCGGCTGATGAGATTAAGGACAGGGCAAGCAAACCTGACGAGGACCAAGAGTTGAAAGAGAAAAAAAAAAAGGCTACCAGAAAGCTAGGAAAAGCTCCTTCTGTCTCATGTTGGAATGATCAGGTTAAGTTCCTTTATTAATAAGTATGAAAACAATTTCTACGTTATTGCTGCTGGGCTCCAAATATTTTTTTTTAATGACAGATGACTCATGAGTAGGGAATGAAAAATTATGCCCAGCAGTGCTAAATTTGACACCATTGTGCTTCCCAGTGATTTGTCATGTCATTGTCTTACATTCACGGGTTGATCATATGTTTTGAAAGATGATGTAGTAATGATATAAGGAATTACATCTGAACTAATTAGCCCAGGATCTTAGGATTGTCTCACTTATCTTTTAACACACACTACAGGAAACATTCATTAGGCCTCTTTCCCAAGCTTTGCTCACAAAAAAATGAGTATTTCAAGAAAACAACATCAACTCATGTTTGGTGTTTTTATGCTCCTGATAATTTGGGGGATAAAAAGAACAGACCCAAAGAACTGTTCAAACAGGCCTAAAGATGACACCTTATTTTTTGTTTAGTTTTGGTTTTAGTAATTTCTAAACTATTTTTTCAGTAGTTTTATAAAGAACTAACTCTCGGTTTTGCTGATGTTAATTTAACTTTAAAACTACTAAATAGTAAGATCTTCTTTTTATATTAATATGCAAAGTCTTTGCATTTTTTGAACTACTGTGAAACTATCAGAACTAATAAAACCAAACTGGCTGAAACATGAATCAGCAGGTTGGAGCTATGCCTTTAGGTGCACATGAGGAGCACAGCTGTTTGGAGCAATTCAGCTTCTGCTGTGCTTTACACAATTGAGGTGCCTCAGCAGAGTTTGACTTCCCCTTTTCTGGTAACTTTAGTTGCCTAACTTCTTCATATCATAAACTTGTGTAATGTTCTTGTCTTTGGGCTTTTTCAGGCCTCCTCTATTCGGTAATATTTCATGGAACTAAAAAAACCCAACTAATTAACCAACTCCTTTCTTCTCTGATAGTGGCAGGCAATGTAGTTCATGTAACTGATTTGAAAATATAAATTCCCCATAGTCTGTAAACTAAATACTGGCATTAAAAAAAAAAAAGGAAAAAGAAAAAAAAAAGAAAAAAAAAAAGAAAATCCTGTGGTAAGAAAGAAAAAACAAAGAAACAAAATAAAACAAACCCCAAACAAACAAACAAACAAACCAAAACCCAAAACACAACCAACAAAACAACACAATAAACTTTGGACCAGCCAGGTCAAGGCAACATGAGATGCAGAGGGACACCCATATTAACTGACTGACATGATGAG
Organism: Ramphastos sulfuratus; assembly: GCA_013399055.1. Lineage (NCBI taxonomy): Eukaryota > Metazoa > Chordata > Aves > Piciformes > Ramphastidae > Ramphastos > Ramphastos sulfuratus. Next base: position 31,610 of record WBNM01034122.1, read on the forward strand.
AACATTGTTCAGCTCTGATCATCAGGTAAAACCTGATGGTTCTTTAGACTTGCATGGGAAGGAGATCTTGTATGGGCTCATGGATAGTAGAGAAAAGGGTAAAGAGACTTAACATAACTGCAGCCCACTGTGAATAACTTCAATGGTAATCCTGGAGTAGAGTGGAAGAAAGCCATTCACAGGCTTTTTAAAAAATCAGAATTAAATGGTACTTAAATCATCAAAACTTCAACTGCCAACTAACCCTGGAGGTACTCACATTTGCATTTGCAATTTCCCTCACACACCTCAAGTTGTGGCACACGTGGGGCACCTCAGCTTTGTCTCTTAAGCATTGTCACCATGAATCCACCAGAATCCATAACAAAGGTATTTTTCACTTTATCACTTACTTCCCAACACTTCTCACTGAATCTACTGTGGGAGGTGTGCTGCTGCTTGCTGCTTTTTTTTTACACTCCTGCTCACATGTCAAGGCTGAAGTTGTGGAAACTTGTATCTTTCACTTCTCAGAGTGTTGTTATTACTAGGCTGGTCTTCCTCACCTAATGAATTTAAGACAGACACAGTAAATGAGAGTTTTGAGCACTAAAATTTAACAAACGTACACACAGACATTTCCCCAAATAGCTGCAGCTTTGTGCATCCTTCTATGATATGGAAGCTGTGGTGTGAGTTCAAACTGGGAAGCATCTCACACTATTTGTAAAAGGAAATTCTTTAGGTGTTGCCTACTGTAAATATTTGTACAGAGCAAATGTTTACATTCTCAGAAGCAAGCAAGCACCACCACACATACAGAAACCGTGGCTTAATATATGCAGTGGTAGGCATCCATACAGCAGCCCCTCTCTATCTTAATTTAGTTCACAAAACTTTGAACACCTAAGTTTAGAAGTCAAATCTGTCCATTTACAGTGCTATATTAAGGATGTTATCTGCAGCTCTTTTCTAAGTGATGCTGTCAAAGCTGATAACGAAATCACTACAGACTTGGCCAGCTCCCTTCAAGAGATGCTTATTGTTTATTCACTGAAAAACAGTGGGTTTATGACAAAACAGATTTGAAGGGGCCAGCAGGAATAGAGTATTCATAATGTACATTCTAGAGCTACAGAGTGTTGCTGTATTTTAGGGTAAGGAAAATAGAAGGTCTTACATTACTATTGGTGTTGACATAATTAGGAAATAGCATTTGGGCATTGCTTTCATTCCTACAGATTCCTCTTCCTTTGCAGATTTATATAGCATGGTCATAGGATAAAGCTTGTCCTAGTGACATTGTCCCAATAACTTTTTGTCAACCTGCCTCTGCACCTTCCAGCTGACATAAAAAATTTTGAAGACGGTCTCTTGTTCTGCCGATGTAGCACTGAGTGTCTCTGACATTTCTGCCACGCCAAACTGCATTTTAAAATCCCTCTGATGCCTGAAAATTTCCAGCTAACTGAACAGTGACTTTTGGTCCCCTCTTTTGTTAAGATTTAAATGATTCGCAAAGAAAACGGCAAAACCGATGGAGGCAATGAACTGGGAGCTTTCTTCTGCTGCATTTATCAACTGTCTCGACTCTAGTTAATCTAGGAGAAAGCAGATGCCGGTGCCGGGGAGCATTAGACAGAAGTACAATGGAACCATTAAGAGAGAGGAGTGTCTGAGTGCTGGGGCTTATCCGAAGTGGCCGCTGTCACATGTCCACTTTAACTTTCCAGCAGAGGTTTATTTTTAGTAATGCGAACTGTAGGCAGATAAAATGGATGTAAAGGCAAAGTGCTTCACAATTACATCAGCTTTTGAGATGAAGTTGTGACTCAGTCTGTGAACTGCAAAGGTCAGCTTCTGCTCTCATTTGTGTCTGTGCAGTGCTTCTGTCGCTGCTGAGCTATGCTGGGGTTACCCTAGAATATCACCCAAGAGTTTAATAATCTTATATGACTACATGAATCTGACAATGGTATTTACACTGACAGTTGGGAAGCCTTGCGTGAAACACTTGCTTTGCACACTTCTACTTAAAAATACCTTTCCACATTGTTTCACATGAATAATTAACTCAGACTTTATTGATTTCCTCAAGAAAATATCTTGGGCACATCTCAGAGAAACGCCAGAGTTAGGTGAAACGCCTGAGGTATATATAAAAAGAATTAAGTACTTGGTTAGAGAACAATAGTATCTTCTGTGCCAAATATTATCTTCACCTAACCAGGCTATGCAGTCCAGTGAGATGCAAACTGTGATCCACAGAGCTGTTACCAGGGACATCTGATGTCAAACAAAGATCAGTGAATAATTTCCAGAGGCACATTCTGCTCAACAGAGATGTGACACTTGGAAAGGTTGCTTTGTGGGTTTGTGTTTTAAAATATGGAGAGCCAAACAAAGATACAAGATTAACACAAAAATACAAGATTAACACAAAAATACAATTGTAAGAGTTTACCTCAGTTCACGACCTTGTGAATCTGCCTTATTGTATGATGCTCACACAATTTTATTAGTTAAGCATTAACCATCTCTGTTGACTCAGATGTGATTGGTTTAAGACTTCTAGAGAGAAGGTAAGCTAAAAAAAAAAAAAGCCCCAGTCAAGACTACAGTGGAAAACAATCTGACAAAAATACCCCAACAACCCAACCAAGTACAAGACTGGGGTAAAATTGATCGACTTGCTGCTCCCAGCTGCAAAAACGAACCAATCTCTTGAGAAGGGTACAGGTCAGGAAGCCAAGACCACAAGAAATCAATCAGAAAAAGGTGAATGAAGTGTAGATGCTATAGCTGATCCAGCTTCAGAAGAGATGACAACCCATTCGAGTAAGTGTTAGCTGTTGCCTTACAACATACGGCATTGAAATCACCCTATGGAACAAGTTACACTGTTCAAACTTTCCAAGGTGGAAGACCCACCACTGTATGTGGAACTTTCAAGACAGAGCAAATCTAGAAGTTCTAAGGCATGAAGAGATTAGCCTGCTTGATCCAAAATGGCTCTGAATCTTTGACAAAATTTTAAGTCTTCACAAGTATTTCCACCCGTAAAAAATGCCACTGGAAAAGATACTTCAGACTTTTACTGGAGTAATACAAAAGCCATAATTTCTCAGATGTTCAATGGTACTTCAGCTGAGATTGCTTCCCATAGTCACAATGCTTGAGCAGCTGAAGGGCAGAAAAAGAGCTGACATCATGAATGATAAAGTGAGAGAACAAAAAATAGAAATTTATGAAGCATTTATCTTAAGCTACAGAAAGGTCTCTTGCAATAAGATTCTGAGCAGTTATACTGGCACTGTGCTCTTACATCAGACAGAAGTACTGCAAGCATTTCTAATCCAATTGCTTTTAAAAAGAACAGTCATGAAGCCTGTATGCAGATTCCACACACAAACCAAAACCGATATACAAAATCACAATGACATCCAGGGCTGCTGAACTGCTGATGTCAGGAGCAAGTATAACACTGAGGTCAAGGAAGGAAACAAATGAAAAATGCAGGAGGTTCCACTGTTCTGGACTACCTCCCTCAACAGTCAGTCATGTTGCAGGAGCTGCAGTGCAGTCTAGACTGACCTAATATTTCTGTATTGTCATTCCATGCTTTTTAAAAAGCTTGTTAGAGGGAAAAAAAAAATCTTTGTGAGCAATATGGGTATTTGTGTCTTTGTAGATTCTATTAATAGAATTATAAGCTGATAAATACCAATTACTTTCATGTAGGTTGTTTCTTCCTGACCATAAGATAAATTCGTTAGAGCTTTAAATAGATTATTCTGGGGATGAAGTGCAATCTCTTCATTTAGACTCTCTGAATGACTACAGTCGGCTAGCACAGTAATGAGCTATTTGACGTTGCTGAGCACTGAAGCAATGCCTAACTTCAGGAACTTACCTAAATCCACACCTACTACACAAGGCATTTAGTAGTATTATTAACTTAAACAGTGCTAAATCCTATTTAGCTTCACAGACAAATGTTTGCCTGCATTTCTTGCTAATCTGGCACCTAAAAGAAATGGAAATGACCTAGAAAGCAGCCAGCCATGGGACTGACAGTTATTTACAATTATTCTTTCTGACTCGTAAGTAGATTTCTTTTCAAAATCCTGTTAAGTGTTTTGCTTGTTTCTGTTTAATATGTATTCTGTGCATCTAATATTCACTTATTCTTGTTCCACCTCCTACTAAATTAGACACTTTCAGATCAAATTCTCTTTTGCTTTTGTGTTAAACAAAACTCAAAATAAAATAGCAGTCTTTTCCACAGGTACATAGATAACTGCAATGCAATTCAGTGTTCACTGCAATTTGTCCTTCCCCTCTTGCGATGCTTTGATAAAAATTTGGGATAGGGAAAGATGATACCACTTTAAAATATATGGAGGAATCCAGTATCCTTTTAGAGTAATTAATAAACACCTGCATAAATGCAGTTTTTAGTAGTTTTCTCACATTAATCTGTTCATTGTGTCCATCTTCTGGTATCTCAGCATCAGAGCTACTTCTAGAGGCGTAGTTTCAGTAAAACAGGTGATATGTGCTTTATGTATCTAAATAATTACATATTTATTCCTTTATAACATGGAAGGATGACATGGCTTCATCTCTTCACCCATACTCACAAGAAACAACCTCTAGAGAAGACTACAGCTTGCAGTGCACAGTATGAGGTTAGTAGAACAGGGCCACCATTTTTTCTGGCAGCAAATCTGATCTCTCAAGTGACACAACACCTCCGTAGTGGAGAGAGGAGTGTCACCTACTGGACAGCAAACAAAAGCACCCATGCCAAAACCGGCACAGTGCTGCTGACAGAATTGCTGCCTTCTGCATTCCTTCACTCTTTCTGAAGAACAAAAGTAGTTTTTTTTATCTGTCTGGGAGGTGTTTCGTTGCAAGAGGGAAAGTTACAAAGAACCTATTAAAAATTATAAAAGGTCATTCTAGTTGGTACTATAGATCTAAACATATGTTTTATCTCTTCCAGTACTCCGGATATCTGAAAACATCAGCCAATGACTACTTGGAGTCAAGCTCTACTTGGTTAATTCCCAGCAAACAGCTATTTTGTAGTAGTAATCCCTCCTAACTGCTATTCAGTTATAGTGCTACAGTGACACAAGTGTCATTGTGACAGAGCAGAGACACCCTCTAATATACCCATTTTATTTTTTCTATGGTATTTTCTAATCTGTTTTTCATACTTAGATATAAAATGCAAGCTTTACAAAAGCAGCATCCTTCATAAGAAACCATGAGACAAAGGAATTCTTACATACTTGTTTCAGTCCCATTTTCTACTAAACAGAAAATTCAAACATACACCTAGCTGTGAAACTAGTAACATTTTCCATAGTGTAGAGGGAGAAAGATGGTCTCTCCCATTCATACCACTGAAAATACTGCTGCTTCAGTGAGAAAACTGAAAAATTAACTGCATTGCCAGTTAACAGTAAGTAAAGCCAAACATGTAGTAATTAAAAGTTGCAGCGACTGCAGGTAGGTACTAAATTTCTTAGAAAAAATGTTTATAGTTGCAGGGAAAACTATACACTTAATTTCCCCATTTTCCAGTGTTTCATGCCAGGAAAGAATTTTGCTGAGGTTTTGGAAACTGTCAGATCAGAGGTTTTACAATGTGGTGCAAGATATTTCCAGAACCACACTGGCAGATAATTGCTACAGAGATCAGAAAAGCTGCCAGCTAATGGCCTAGAACATAAAGAAACAAATATACAGCACTTAAGCCATCACAGGCTTAATCGTGCCCTTGAATACACTGGGTTCTTCTAGCACAGGAAACAGCAGCTTCTTGTTTACGTGTAAATTCTCTCAAGAATCCCAATCAAGGAAAGGAAACGCCAGGGCTAGATCAGCCAGAAGTGCTTCCTGTGTTCAAGGTGCTAAACCAAAACAAGCAAAGAGGGAACCGTTGACAACAATGTAAAAATACAATGATGGCACACCTGAAAGTTAAATCAACATTTCCCCTCCTTTTGTTTTAGGTACTAACTTCCAAAGGACTGATTCCAGGAGACTCACTGTCAAAACCCAGAGCCAGAATGAAAATCTGCCTCTCATTTCATTGTTTTGACAGAAAACAATTAGCTTGCCAGGAGCCAATTTTTTTAAGTGAAGGAAATTCAGAACTAAACACAAACCAGTCAGGATGCTTTCACTGCCAGCAGAAGAAATCAGTGAATTCTCAGCAACAGCAAACAAACAGTTCAAAAATACATGAGGCTTCCCTGACCTCTACACAGACATTATCTTCTTCTCAATCGATTCTCAAATGAGCATTAATTTGTTGTGGCTTTCAGACTGTCTCTCATTTGTGAAAGTTTCATGAGGATCAGTCTGTCAGAGATATGACTTTTGTCCATGGGCCAAATCTGTTCTGAATAGTGAAAAGTCTGAAATAACAGCCTGAACTGTGCAGAATCATCCTACAACAGGAACAGAGCTATTGTTCCTAAAAGGATAGTCAACATCTTACACACTTGACTCTTTCTAGTTTCCAGACACTTAGGACATAGTCCCCTCTGGACCTCCTTCCATATTTTGCTGCCACTAGGGCTGAATGTGGCTTTGTACAAATATCTGAGAGTATGATGTGACTGAAAATGGCAGCCTGCTATAGGTCAGAAAATGCTTCATTGGTTCCTATAGCAAAGAGTACAGATGAACTGTCAGAAATAAGCATGTGCTCATTAACTTACTCTGAATTATATACACAAGACATGCAGGTACAGTAAAAAATCAGCATTTTGTATCCTCCAACAGAAAACAATGGGATGATTACTAAGCATGGGAAGTGCACAGGAAGGAGGGGGCAAACCAACCTATTCTACCTTTTAGCATAACATTCATATAGCAAAATTCATCTGTCACATAAAATATAATGCAAAATAATACAAGCTGTTAGAAGCACAGTAATATTCTGATAGCTTACTTTGAAAACTAATCATTAGAATGCAGTTGAATTTCTACTTGATGTTACTTATGATCTTGAAAAGGACAGGAGAGTGGATGGTAAGGCAGAGGAAGAACACAAAGTCATCCTTGAGTCCCGAGAGTCTGTTGTAGAAGAAAGGCATCTGTGAGCGAGCTGGAGCTGTAGAGGTATTCTGTTGTGCATAAAAGCTAATTTGAGATGGAGCACCACCAGTGCAGGCAGCCTGGACACTGCTGGTCAGAAGAATCCAACCCTGCCTGTGTGCATCAGATTCTGCACACCAGGGTCACCTACAGTAGATAACCTCTTGAATGGATTTGTTTCGTGTTTATGAAACGTTGCATCCAGACACTCCAATTACATTTGTGTACCATTTGAACTTCCTAGGATTCAGAGAGGAGTATGCAGGAAAACTTTTGCTGCCTCTGGAGATTAAAGACTGGCACTGCAAGTCAGTTTTGATGCAGAAAATCTCTACCAATTCAAAAGACACCTAGCTTTCAAAAGGCAAGGTGTCAAGGAGCAATGGGTGGTACATGCCAAATGGCACACAATACCCCACCCATGCCTCTGTAGGCAGGAGATCACAGCTATTAAAACAGAAGGCAAAAATTGATTTCACTTAGCTTTATTCCAAAATATGAATAATTTACAGAACTAAATAAGTGCTTCATTTGTGAACAAAACATTTCAATACTTGTGAATAACTTACTAGTAGCTTTGTGTAACACTTCATTTTCCAACAGAGGGAAATATGAAACAGTATTTTGGCACAAGGTTTTCTCTGCATGCATTATATATACTTAGAAGTTTCACAATTACTAGGATAACATTCCTTCTTTGGGATTGTCATTTGTGAAAGAGATCTAAAAATTGAATGCTTGATCTACTCAAGTTTGCTGGCTTAAACAGCAAGAATTAAATATGGACATAATTTGAAAACTAGATCTGTCCACTAGATCAAGATCCCACCAGTGATGAGAAGAACATTCTAAGAACATTCCTCAGCCTTACTGAAATTAAGTCACAAATGCTTTGGGAAAGACTCACCCACAAAGTTTATTACTCATCCATTCCAAATAATTACAAGTTTAAATAGATCATAATCAGGTGTTGAATTCTGCAAGCTGAAAAATATATGGCTTTTTCATATCTAGCTTTATCAGAGATGCACTGGCAAGTATCTGTAGATAGGGTTACTGTCAATCTAGCTCTGCATGCAAGTACTTGAAGCACGCATGTAAAGCATTCGTTGCGAAATGCGCAGTTTGTGTAGCCACAAGTCACCTACTCCACTGACAGGCATGTTGAAGATACTGCTCTAAAGCCAGTACACGAAAAAGAATCAGAAGTAAAAGACTTCTGTTATTTAACTCAGCAGTTCCTTTGGGAGTTTGCACTGTTTCAGGCTGTCTGATTACATTTTGGGTGAGCGGAAGAGTCTGGTGCAGGAATACAAACACACCCTCCATCTGACTGCAAGGCAATGCAGAGCTGAACCATGTACTTCCTTGATTCTGTTCATTGCACAGCAATGGCCTTTGAAACAAGAAAATTCAGTCATGCTCTAAGCAGCAAATCCTTCTAGTACACATTTAAATCACATCAACTGCTAAAAGAAGAAGAAACAGAAGATGTGTGTTTGCACCCTGCACTGCAGCTTGCTGCATTCAACAACCCTGTCCTCGTAGTGTTCACATAAAGCTATTGATGGAAGTCTCTTTACAGCAGGCCTGTTCTACCAGGAATGCAACCATAGCAGCATCCTAAACCAAACATGAATGAAAAAGCTTGCAAGGCCTCGAATGTAAACAACATTTTGGTGTGAACGTGGATCATGTTTAAAAACCCAACATGTCAGAAACATATTAAAGCAAAGGATACTGTACAACCTTAAAAGATAAAGGCAAGAACATTTGGTTCACCTCCAAGTTGTCATTTCAGAAACTTTTTTTTTGCAAGTTGAGCACCCCATGTTAATCTAGAACATTAGTCCTCCTATTGACTTACCCTATATTTGAAAGGCTATTCAAAAAATAAATAAAAAAATCCCTAACACCCTAATATCCCAATCCTGCTAACAGACATCTCTACCCAGCCTGACTAAAAAAAAACAAACCCGCACACACAAAAAACACCCCCCCCCAAAAAAAAAACCACACAAAAAAAACCCCCAACAACAAACCCCAAACAAACAAACAAACAAAAAAAAAAGCCAAATTCAGATCTGCTAAGCAGATGAGAGCATGTGTTAGCAATGTCAGGATTTGTAACAGTGAAAGATAGCTGTATCTCTCTCTTCTGTTGCCTCTACACAATCAGGGTACCTCTAACAGGGAAATTCAGTTTTTTGTTTTCAACAAAAAACCCTACTGCATGTGCACCTTGGAATAAAAAGTGTAAGAAGCATTAGTTGTACACATTAAGTTACAGACACAGATTGAATTGTTCCAACCTGGATGAGGTCTCACAAGGCTTGTTTTACAGCTGTGTAACTTACTGCTGCATGTATTTTAAGATTTCATATCCTTTGGAAGTGAATTTTTTTTAGATGCAAGCAGCTTTGCATAGCTAAGAACATGTAGTGTTAGTAAACATCAGGTTTAAACTAACAACTCCTCTAGGTTGACATGAAGAGTGGAGGGAGGATTGCTCCCTATCAAAAGCAGAAAGTGTTTATAAGTGTATTAGCATAAAGAGATGCAAATAAAGCCAAAACTAGAAGAAATGTGTATCTACTGACAAACTTTTAGTATTGTGACAAACAAATATGGAAGGCAACAAGTGACCTCTCATTTTCCATGTTTTCCACATGTTCTCCATGTTTTGTGCTGAAGTTCTCACAGAACACATGTGCCAAATTTGCTATGTTTTATTTGTTTGGTTTTTTATATACTAGAGAAAAGCTCAAGTCAAGCTACAAAACTACTAATTCGATTTTAGAGTAGCATTATACAAGCATTCAGCTTCAGGTCAGCAACCACAGCGTAACAGAATTAAGCAGGAAAGGCAGAGAGTAAGTCCATGTAACATTAGTACCACTTCCAAATAAACATTTCTGCTAAGCAGCCATAGAGAATCTGATGTTACTTTTGTATAGCGGTTCAATGGACACAGGAGAGAATAAGCAAAATAAGAAGTCACTGCTGATCAATACTTACAATAGAGACAGTGCCTTGAAAATCAGAGACAAACTGCAGAAAAAGGGAGATTAGTATCATTTCAGCACTACCAGAAAGTGTTCTGACTGCAGTTTATTTTCTAAACAACAGCCAAAGTAGAAAATGGGCCTTTTAAAAGAACTTATCTGAAACAACTCATTCAAAAATGAAGAACTTGTAACATTCAGTAACATTATTTCAGATCAGCTCTCATTAGGTTTATTGTGGGGCTCAGCAAACTATGAAGTCAGGTTGCATTCTCCACGTTTTCACAAAAATATTTATTAAATCCAAAGTGACTGACAGATGTCAGCAACACAGGACCCAAATCCATTTCTAACTTTTATGACTAATTTACAGAGAATCAAATTTCTGAAGAGGTTAATTTTGGTCAGAATGAGCCACTTCCTCTACGCAATGCAGGTATTTCATAATTTCCCAACACTGCTCTTCCGATAAATAATGTCATGTTGCACTACTGAGTTCAACTCATTGAAGTTCAAACTATTATGAACCCATAGGATGAAGGAATGGTGTCTGCACGTTCTGGTAAAACACATGAAGTTCATAAATACTTCTAGTTATGAAGTATAATAAATAAGTTACACTGTAAAATTGTGTCCACACAAGCCTTAGTTTTTTTTTCTGATAGTCACTGATGTTAAGAGCTTTGGTTTGCACTGCAAGAACCTGCCAATTCTCATTCTGAGTTGTGAAGTAGTTTAAAAGTTCTTTAAATGCTATCTGGTCTCTCAGATGGCTACAGTTCAAAGCCTTCTGTTCCTCATCACCTGTGAGTCCTTTCTCTTGCAGAAAAAGACTGATTTTCTAAATTCAGAGGTAATGAACAGTGTCTCACTTCTGCATTCTAAAAATGCAGTTTTCCCCAACCAGATTTATAGTACCTCCTTCTTTTTCATGTGTCAGCAGACAACTTACACATGGGAAAAAGACACAAATCTATGAAGAAGTGTTCTCTGGGATTCCAGCCAGGGGCAAGAAAAGAGATACAAAAATATTGCGATAGAATAAATTAACCTAATTTTGTCATTTATCTTATTTCCCAATTTCAAAGCAGGCAGATAAGCATGAACCAATCATATGTTCAAAAGAAACAGAACCACAAGTGATATCTTTTTCTAATATACCCCAACTTCAAGATCAAAACTCTAGGCACTGTGAAACCTGGGAGGGTTTCCCCAAAGCAGAATCACGCACTGTGAAACCTGGGAGGGTTTCCCCAAAGCAGAATCACTGTACTCCTGGAGGGAACTGCAATATTCCTTTCTGCAGTTTCCTCAGCCAAAGACTGGAAGTGTCTCAACTCACAGCTTGAAACACTGAAAAACTAAACAGGCAGCACAGCTGTGGTTTCAGATTTTCAGGAGGAAAAGATGAGTTTTGTTTTTAACCTAAATAGATTACTACCAATAAAACTAGAGATGCTTACTGTATTGGTATCATATGGCAATTTGAAGAGTGGTAGGAGAGAGGAAAAAAAAAAAGGTATTGCTCATTTTCAACAAGACACACTAGCTGCAATGGATGAGTAACTTAACTTCCACATCCTTGAGGATATGAAGCACAAAGTACAGCAAGTCTTCAAAAACTAAGGCTTGGACATACATTTACTGATGGGCTGCCTAGTAAATACGCAGCCAACGCCTCTCCTCTCACAGTGGAGGAGTGAAGTCTGTTACAGGCCCAGGAATTTGACACAAAGAGGTTTTCTCTTTTCATTTAAGATAAAAGAAACTAAAACCTGTCCAGGACAAAACCAGAGACCTATATTTCGCAGCTATTATAGTAAGAGATAAAAATTGCTTAAGGCCAAATTCCCACATACATTCACAACTGGATTATTTTTTTTTTTCTCCATGCAAATGAAAAATACTGCAAACAAGGAGGGGCAAGGTAAACATTAAATAAATAAATAATTCAAGAGGTTTCTTCTCTGAAAACTCAAGTTTGTCTGAATTTGACTATAGTCAGAAAAACCTCTCTAAAAGCTGCAGGAACCAAGAGCTACAGATCCATGTGCAAAAACAAGATACAGCTATTCTGAAAGGGTTTCTGAGAACTCATCTCCCAGTTCTGTTGTACAGATTCCAATTGTTTTTGGAATTGAGAATTCCAAAAACATGAGTCTGGGTAAATGAGCATTTTAGAGAACTGAATTTCCTGTTTCTAAATATTTCTGTTAGGCCAGAAGAGGTATAAACCACTGTAACATTTCCCAACTTGTTTCTTAATAAAGCTAGGAGAACGTCAGTGAAAACAATTATTCCAGTCTTTGAGGCACACACATCATACATTTACATCTTACAGACAGAAATAATCCAAGGAAATCCCTCACAAAGACTCTAAAAATGTTAGTCCCATTTATTACGCCAGCTAAAAAGATGACATACTAATTTTCCCTACACTTATGTATTCCAAGTCCTTTTCCTACCCTTCAAAAGGCATTAATGCCACTCAGGGGGAAAAAAATAATTAAAAGTACTGCATTCTACATTTTTCTTTTATAATAAATATACTTAACAATTCAAGAGTCTGTATGTGTCTAGTGTGTTGGACAGGTATTTGGTAAACACCAACTTCTGCAGAGAGAGAAAGAGCTGTGAAGGCATAAAGAGAAGACAATACGGCTTACCATGTTCATGCCGGATTTAAAGTACAAGCTACTAAAAAAAGTAAACAGAAGTAGCTTACACTAATAGAATCCTCCCCCGTAAGTTCAGGGAAGCATCTGAATTGGACAGGTCAGGGTTTTGGTCCAGCATATTGGAACCCTATATGTAAGCCAGAAATAGCGAGATGTATATATATAGAGAGAGAAAGAACAACTTCTAAAGTTCTTCCACTTAAATGAAGTTTGAAGAAGTTTGAGGAAAAAGAACATAGGCACCACAAAGATCTTTTTTAAGGTTCAAAAGTACATGAACATGTTACAGCCTCCCCTTCCCCCTATTTATACACACATAGCTTATATGAAGTTACATATTCAATAGAGTACCTTCAGCATGGAAAGTCTCTTAGGCTAACTGCTCACAATAATTACATTCAATAATGCAAAGTGGCTAACTTGGACAAGCCATCTCTCCCACCCCAATAACTTAATTTCAAACCACAGGAACCAGTTGTATTATGTAGTACTCAATGGCTGGGCTTATCAGAGCTCTGGAACAAGGAGCACAGCTCTTCACAGGTCTGTGTTTCTACTGAACTGAACTGGGACTCCATTGTATTCCAGGCTAAGTCAGCCAGAAGAAAGTCATCCATTGCTGTCTGTGTCTCATTGCTTGTAAGGAATAAACTCCCTAGATTCTCGAAGCAGCTATCCATAGTCTGTGTTTCAGCACTGCTGAGCTGGACTTTGCTTTCAAGATTCTGAGCAGGTATGGTTTTAGATGTTGGGTATACTTCTGTCTGAGTTTCTGTATCAGATGAATCAGTACTCATAGAGAAACTAGACTGCTTCAGAATACTTCCTAAAGGCAGGTGGGTATTGGTGTCCAAAAAGAAATTCAGGTCTGTCTGTGTCTGTGTATCAAACATCTCCAGACCCAAGAAATTAGAATTCCCTCGGCAGCTATAGGATTGTGTGGCACTATCTGAAAGTAAGAAATCAGTCTGAGTTTCAATGTCCAGTGACTCCAAAACTGGCTCAGAGTTTAGAGTACCAAGCTCACTCTCTTCAGTCTGAGTTTGGATATTGGATGCTGAGAAGAACTCTTCGATGTCAAAATCTATTCCTGTGCTCTGTGATGCACCAGAGGGCAGCTGAGTATCAGCATTAGAACTTGTCTCAGACAAAAGGCCACGATTATCCAGTGCCTGGCCAGGTATGTTTCCTGAAAAGATGTTTTCCAGATCACTTAGTAGGTCCATTGTCTGGGTTTGATTATCCATTGTATTTTGAGGTGGAAGTATATTAGTTTGTGTATTGAAGCCAATAAGGGATTCAGACTTCGCTGCATCTTGATTCAGGCTCTTCCCATTACTTCTTTGCAGCAAGGTTTGATCTAGATTTGCAGGCATTAAATTGTTTTCTGGAAGTTCAATGGGAGTAGAAACATTGTAGGATGAATGAACATTGTCAAAGATGTCACTGCACATTACTGCCTGGTCCATTTGCACCCTTCCATCAATAGAGTCCTGTGTCCTACTGGTTTGAGTCTCTCTAGAAATGCCACATGTTGGAAAACAAACCTGACTAAAAGCATCAGTCTGAGCAGCTATAGATGAAGTCAGTTTGGAAGCAGGCAGCAGCGTCTGTGTTTGTACACTGATGGGCAATGACACCTGTGAACTGAATGACAGATCTGTCTGAGAGCAAGAGGAGACAGAAGCATTGGGAGTCCAGGCTGCAGCCGGCACAAAGTTCTGTGAAATACAAGACAAATCAGTCTGTACATTTATTGAAGAAATTTTGTTCTTCTGACAACCACTCCCCAGCTCTTGCCCTGTGTTATTCGATGTAACCTTATCCAACTCAACTTGCACACCAGTACTTACTGGTTCATGATCACCAGAATTCGTCACTTTTGAAACAGGCATACTATCTTTAAATACAAGTGTTTCTGCCTCCAGTGCTGGAATCAGAATTCCTATGGATTGAGGCAATAAATGAACAGTACTTACAACTGAACCTTGATTATCAACAGCCACTACAGCAGGTTTGACAGAAGAGTCTGTTGCAGAGACATAGACAGGCAAGGGGGCGAGCTGCATCACTGGAAGTTTAACCAAAGCCACCTTGGGCTTTGGTAAAAGCATCTTCGGTGTACATTTTGGCTGCACTTGGTTCGTACAGTTCGAGCGGCAAGAGCTTTCGAGAGAGGCCACTAGTTTCACTTCAGAGGACTCCAGTTCCTGAGTGCCAGGGCTATTACTGTGTGTACTGATGAATGCTTCCTTTGCTTTGTCTGCCAGCTGCTGATTATGTACGGAGGCTTCCATTTTCCTTTTCTTACTAGGAGGATCCCTGTGAACATGAGATCAATAATTTATTCTCCTTTCAAGCACAAAACATCTGCCTTCCATTCTTTTGAGTCACTGCACTGAAAACAGGAACTGAAGCCACAGATGAGGTTGCAAGTAATCTCAATTAAAACACAGAAAGGCTCCATAAACTTCAGTTTTGTAACATTTGATTCCTCACTCTTTCCACTTTAAAAAGGCAGGAAGGTAACCTCTTTTATGGAGACCTATTTGTAAATGGAGGTAGCTTAGATGCTAGTTTCTTTCCCCTTGTACATTAAGCACTCTGATTCAAAGACATTTTATTTGTTACGCTTGATGCTAAGACTGAGAGCTGAAGGGACAGTGGCTCTTAGTGTGCAGGTGAAGGAACCTCATGGAAACTGAAGATACAATTAGCATTCCCTCACATGAAAATTAATTTTGCAGCAGTTGAATCTCCAAGACAGACAGGCTAGGCCTCAGCAAACAGATTACCCTTTATGAAAGACAACTGCAAATCCAAACATGCATAGATAGGCATTAAAAAAACATTAAAAAAAAAAAAATCCACTAATACTTGCAAAGATTACTAGACTATAAAGGAAAATAAACTGATCTGTATTCCACACCAGTGACCACCTATAAACATTTCCAGATCACCTCTGCTCTCACAGAACTGTAAAAGCAGATGCAACAAGCACCACAAGCACTTATACCATGCAGCACAGTGCCATCAGTACTTTTTGGTTTGTACTTAGGGAAAAGTGATCTTATTAATTACACAATCATTACTGCCTTTGACAAAACAGAAACTACTACAAGCAGCAGAACAAAGAAAATGCAAACCATCTTACAGCTGAAACAATGTAGGCCTACTTCCAATGTAATCAAAAAAAAGAGACAAGAAGCCAGTACATGGGAGACAGAGGACATGGTAATGAATATAAATGTCATTGCTTAACTGCTTTGCTTTTACCTGTGTTCTGCAGGAATTTCATGGCCAGTTCTGTAAATGTGAGACAGCAACGCTGTTCTGCTGGCATAAGGGCACCCACAAGTGCATTGGAAAGTCTTGCCACAGACCTCTATGTGCCGCTTCAGATACCATTCTGTACCATAGGAGTTACTACACTTATCACATTTGTGCTTCTTTTCAGCATGCATTTTCATAAAGTGCTAGAACACACAATGAAAAAGAAACATTAGCTGTCAGCTAAGACAAAACAGAAAACCATGTTTAGGGGAGACAATATTTGCATTTTTTTAGCTGTTAAATAGCACTGAACAGCAGAATTAAAAGGGTTTTTTTTTAAATGTCTTATTAAGAGTAATTTATAAACAAAGAAATCAATAGAAGGACATTAAAGTTTGCAAATCTGCTTGTGCTACATGCATCTGAAAACATAATAAATAAATAAAACAAAACATCACAAACAATTTATGTGTCCTAGTGCTATTGGAGGTTTCCTATAGGCATTAATAAATCTATAGCTGAATCTTGCCAAAGAGTGTAGTAAAGTAGATGTTGCAACACGTGCGTAGAGGGATCCACAACTGAATAAATACTCTCAAGTCAAACAGGTCAACTTCAGAGCAAACACCAGAACTTCTTTTTGTTTATGGCACCAAGAGCCAGCCAGTCACCTCCTATGGCTTACGCTAATTGAGTATATCTGACGCAACTGTGTACAGCCATTGGAAGTAAAGACAATGAGAACTAAACCAGTACAAAAAGGATACTTTAGGAAACATGAATACCTGTTTTACAAGAGAAAATTGGGAAAATGGTCTGTTTGGTCCTCTAGGGCAGCCTTCAATAGGACAGCAGTAGAATTTCTGTGAAGTTTTCAAACCCTTCCTTATTGGCGCATTGCATTTTCCATCCTGAAAAACAGCCAGTTGAGAAGTTGACAACTCTACAAGTTTGCAAGTTAATGACAACATTCCAAATGTGCATCAACTTTGGCTCACTGAGTTTCAACTCAATGTGAAGTTTAAAGGGAGTTTTCACCTATGTGGATGAGACTTTGCAAATATGCCATCAAAATTACCAAGTGAAATTACCTCAAGCTCTACAGAGTAGAGTAGAAAAGCTGTACTTTTACCAAGATACTTGCTACCCCAAGCCAATTACAACTGCCAAAAAGCCTTCCCTACAGATACTACACTACACTGCCAACTCAGCGTGGTTTTGCTTGTTAATAGCACAGCCTACTTCAAGCTCTACTAAAATTAGTCACACGCTGTGTAACACAACACTTCCCTGATACTGGAATTCTCTTAGCACTATTTAGAGTTTACTTGTAATAAAATGGAAGATGCCAAGTACACTGCCACTTACTTAAAATCACAAACCAATTTTCACTGAAGTCTGTAAATTAACAACTGATGTGCCAATTCTGAGCGTCCAAACCTTAAATGACTGGCATACCTGTGCTTGCCCTGTGTGATCTGCCTCACTGACCACATAATGCACACAGCAGAAGAAAGCAATACGACTTGCTCTGTGAGATGCTCAACAAGACATATAAAAAGGACACAGTAGTCAGATTGTCTGGATTGTTAAACTGCACAGAATTTATTCCTGTTGAGAACACAGCCATGGAAACCAGACAAGATGTATCCGTCTAGACATATCCTATCTAAGAGAATGCCAGTGGAAGCATCAAGCATCTGTGTTTAAGCAAAAAAATAAAAGTGAACGATTGAAAATCAGAGTAGCTGTGAGTCCTCTTACATCCTGAGACTGAGTGGGAGGCCAATCAAGTCTGCAGAGCCAGTTACAGTAGCCCACAGTGCCATCCCCAAGATGCCAGGGAAGAATTACCAGTCCATGCTTTCTTTGAGCTCTGCACCCAATTTTCCTCAGCATGACAACACTGACAGTAAGCACAGTAAGGGGTGGAACGTTGATTAGTGTACTGGTCGCTCCTTAACCAACTTTGGTCGCTCCCTAACCACCTTCTTTGGGCAGATCTCCAGTAGCTTTGCGTTGGCACAGATTAGATCAAACATAAAGTGTCCAGGAAGCACAGAAGCCTTCCCATGTGAAACAAACAAAGTATGCACCACAGTGCCAGGACACTGCTCACACCCCTGCTTCTTACCTATCTATAGTTAGTCATAACCCAACAACTGTTCTGAGCTACTTGGGACTTGTTTTTGAAGAATTCCTTTCATTTGAACTTCAGGAATACCAAAAAGCAGATGAGTGAGACACTTCAATAGCTTTGTTTTTCCTCAAATCATCTCTCAATCTAGGATACTCTGCATAAAATGTAATCCCTTCAAGCAATATTTCAGTTGTATTTCCAGATGCTCAACACTGTTGTTCAGCTGCCATTTCATCAAGAAAACATGGAAAAATTCTATAAAAAAGGGAATCTTCATGTATTGTTTTAACCTCCTAAGCATTTTTGTGTACAGCAGTTTTCCCCATGGGCAAACCATTCATAAACAGGCCAGTTTTATCTCTGCTGAGTAACTACTGTGATTATTTTTGCATCTCATCGAGCCACTGCCCAAAACAGGAACATGACTCAAAGAAATCCAGTTGTTCCAGCCCCACTACATCTAATCACATTTTTTAACCCTGAGTTTATCCAGAAACACTTTGAACAGAGGCCAGTATCAAAAGACCTCAGGTGGCAAAGAGATTTGCCTTTAAGACAAAGCTACATGTAGTCTCTCCCACTGCAGATGAAATCAATATGCTTCGTAAGCAGTAACTAGAGTTCCTTATTACTAAGCAAGAAGTTATTCAATATGCCTTATACTCAATATCACAACTCAACAAGCAAGGCAGCAATGTGATAAATACATGTAGGCACTTAATGGGTTACTTAAAATTAAGTACTAAGGTATAGAATAATACTAAGTGTTTAAAAGCTATATAACCATTATTAAGTTGTTTTTTTTAACAGTTATGCCTCTAATGTCTGTTTGTTGCAACAAGCTGAAATACTAAAATGTTAGTCAAGTCCATCTCCTGGAGAAAGAGTACCACACAGAGAGACCTTTTTCTTTTTACCTTCATATCCTCATCTTTTCATTCAAGATGCACTCTCAAGCCAAGTCAAGACGTTTTATCTAAGACACAGCACAGAAGAACTAGCTTCCCTTAAATCTCATAACATTTTACTCTCAATGACAAAGCCTCTGGAATAAGTTGGATAATCCTGAAAATTTGCATCCATCCATACTTCAGCATTTATCCAAGCTGCCACAAGATCTAGTAATTAGGTGTATGAAGCACATTACAATTCTACCTGGCAATGATAGTTAACAGCTATTTGGTCAAGTGGTGAGAAAAGCAGCATTTCCTCACCCGTCATACCCCGAGCACGAGTTACATAACCGGCGAGCTGCAGCCCTCGCTGGCTGCTGCACGCACTCAGGACACAAGCTCACAGCTGCAAGGGCAGTCTGCTGAACCCGAATGAACATCTCCAGCTCCTGCTGCAGCTCCCCTCACGTACGCGTGAGATGCAACGGCACGCACAAAGCTTTTAGTGCGCATTAGGAAACCAAACGATACAGTCGGAGACAGGAGATGGCGAGTATGCTTTTTACCACGACTTCCTTTTGTTCATCACAAATGATCATCTGCAACACATGCCTGATTCTGTCATTCACAAAACAAGGATATTTATTGTCTGCCCACTGGAGCTACGTTTTCAGCATGCAGCTATGAATGCCCCGCTTGAATTTTCCAGGAACAGGATTTATCCTCACGCACTTGGCATTATGATTTTGAGAGGAGTAGAGACATCTTTCTGCAAGGCCCACACTCGAACGCAAGCTTGCTGAACTGGGTCTCTCCTCCCCCCAGCACATGCTGCGTTTTCCCAGGAGTACTATGATAATGAGAGCTTGTTTCCAAAATGGCATCCATCTAGGGTTCTTTTTTTGGCTCACAGACGTTTTTAAAAAACAAACCCCCCAACACAAAAGCACTCAGCATTTCGATTGAGATGGCTTGCCAAGTGCTGACGGTAGGAAACGCAGGATGTTTGCATAGCACCTGACCAGCGGGGCTCTAATGTCTTAAAGCAGAAAGAGAAGCCATAAGCAAACGAAATAACAGAAACAGACCCAAAGAACTGCCGGGGTAACGTTTAATGCTGGTACAAACCCAGTTCTTTTCTAGGGGCAATTTTAGCGAAGTGGTCGCACGTTCATGTGCCAGCACACTCTTCTCGATTCGGGGAAGAATCAGTCAACGAGAAGCGCTTAGTTATCCCCCTCTGGAATACCCCACCCCCGCCAGTCTTACTACACTTCACAGTCAGCCCCAGCGAAGCCAATCACTGCCGTTGCCCCTCGGGCCCCCCGCACGGCCGCAGGCCCCCGAGGGGCCTCGCCTTCCCGCCCAGCAAGGGCAGATACCCTCACCCGCCGCAGTGGGCGGGGGCCGGAGGCCTGCAGCGGGGTAGGGGCGGGAGGAGGCCCAGGCGCCAGGGTCCGGCGGGGCAAGATCGGACTTCTGCAAGGAACCCGCGCCGGCCTCGGGGGCTTCGGCCCAGAGCGGAAGAGCGAGCTGCGCCATTACAGAACCCCCACAGACTAGGGTGAGGGGCGGGGCGACCCCCCCTCACCGCAGCCCCCGCAGCGTTCAGCAGGAGGGAGGCGTCCGGCCGGGCAGCGAATCCGGCCTCGCCTCACCGCGCAGCGGGCCCGAGTCGGGGCGGCGGCGGTACCTGGACCGGGTGCGCCTTGCTGAGGTGCATGTTGAGGGCCGGGCTGTTGGGCAGGACCTTGCCGCAACCGGGCACCGTGCACAGGATGTTGGTCCTCACTTGGGACAGCTCTGTCACCGAGGGCCGCACCAGCTCGCCGGCGGGCGGCAGGTCCCCCACGGGCACAGCCGCCGGTGCCGGGGGCCGCCCTAACCCCCCGCCACGCCGCCCGGCTGCAGCCGCCGCCGCCGCCATGTTGCTGTCAGCTGCTCGGCCCCGCACTTCCGGGGGCGGCCGCCAATAGGCATCTCCGCTGTTGAATATTCAGCAGGCGCTGGGCCCGGGCCCGCCCCCTGCGTCAGCGTCTGGCTGCAAGCCCCACCGCGGGCAGCGGAGTGCCCGAGCCGGGAAACGGGGAGGGTTTTCCCGGTATAAAAACGAGGAAAGATGCAGACATGAAAGACCACGTGAAAGTAGCGCGTGTAAGAAAGCATTTGTGCCAGTCGTGGCTCGTTACCCGTCTACGGGGAGATGTGACTGCAGCATCTCTGCACAGGAGGCAGTGGCCACTTGAAAGAACAAAAGGACCATCACCCTGAGGTTTCCCACTAGAGCGTGGCCAGGCAAGGCTAAAAGTGTATGATACCATGGGGTAGAAAAGAAGTAAGTGATACACGTAGCTCCCAGGATGCACTGAGACCCCGTGTTCATTGTACAGCTCCTGTACTCTCAGCTGCTGCTAGTTATTAAGAAATAGGTGCCTGCATATCCTGAAAGTGCCCTGGTTACAGGTTGTTAGAGATACGAGATGAAATGTGTATTTGAATATCAGACCCAATTTCTTTGTTGTTCACAGGAGATAGAGACTGCCTTTCCCAGAAACAAGAGGCAGAGACGGGCAATGGGCCAGGTACTCACAGTATCTTAAAAGATACCAAATACTCTATAGTAAATCATTTGGGAAAGAGCATGAGGAAGAAGTCTCACTGAATGAAATGCGTACTGAAGTGTTAATGGTTCTGATCCCCAGAAGGCTCTGTGAGGGTATGAGTGCTTAGAGGCAAGTCTTTATCAGACATTTTGTGCATCACACAACCCAGAATTGTTTTGGGATCCTGACATTGCCAAAATTTTTAACAAACTAAAATTTAAAACACACAGGTGGAAGTCCTGAAAGAATACCACTATCAGATAGTCCTAAACAAGCTTTTTTACATTTACATGCAAATTACACAAATCTGCTGAAAAACTGAGCAACCCAAATATAAGTATGTTAAGTAACATTTCTAAGTCAGGCCAAACAAAGTTCTATGAGAAAATTTAATTTACGCATTTATTTACAGTTTGTAAAATAAAACCATGCCCATATAACCTCTGAAAACATTTACACTGTGTGGTTATGAAGACTGGCTCTGCAAATCAACATATCTAAACTGAATCAGAAATTCCATGTACATGAAGCACATACACAAAGATTCCAGGTCATAGAATTAAGAAAGCACCTGCACACTGACTCCATCTTCAGACAGAATCTCAAATTAAAAATGATGCAGCAAATTACATCAATATAATCAACAATTACAATTTACCAACTCTAAAAATGTAAAGCTGTTGTTGCTATCTTGATTCTTCAATCTTTATGTCTCCAAGTACAAAACCAGTGGTAGCAAGGATTGCAAAAGGACTAAATCTTGATACATTCTAAAACATGGACTTCCTCAAAAAAAAAAAAAAAAAAAAAAGAGGCCTGCTTCATTGTATTCACTCCAAGACAAAATTTCATCGGATGTTAATACCAATAGACAAGTTTTCACTTGTTATTGGCTGTTGCTCTCAGTGAATAAAACCTCTGGATCTGAACTAATAACCATTGAAATGAAAGGAAACCTCTTACTCAAATGTATATTCCAGGAGTCCCTTCTTCCCTATGCCCTGTAATGATCTTCATCTACTAAGCAAAAAAACATGCCTGACTTGCAAACAGATAGCTCCACCTACTTGAGTGGGACTATTCACATGTTCAAAGCAGGGCACCCAATCTGTTGTGCTGCTGAACAGGAGCCCAAATAAAGCAGCCACCTCCAACATCTTGGCCACAGCTATGATAGGAAACTGCACAGCTACAGCTGTCTTAGTGTTGCTTTTAGCTAGCTTTAACTTCACAAATACTATTAAGAATGCAGTTAAGAGCAGTCATCACATTTAAATATAAAATAACCACAACCTTTGCTTAAACTTGCAAATAATGGGCTTTTATTATTTAAGGGAAGGGCTAACTCTTCTGTTAAAGACACATGGGAAAAATAATCAGAACAGCCACTATTTGGAAAATACTTAAAAGTATTATCAAAGAATAAGTTATTTTAAAATATGTTGTTTTACATTCTCCGATGGCTTACATTAATGCCAGTAATAACTGAGTTGTATATTTCTCTGAATCAGTTTTTAATTAAGGGCTTACACAGCTTTCTGGGAAGGAACTTTTTTTCTCTTTAATTTTGAAATTATTCCTAGCTTTTTGTGTTATACATGTAAGCAGTGGTGAAAGTGGTGCGTCAGCCATACCTGGAGGGAGAGACAGATAATTAAAGCTTAACTCAACCAATATTTACCTTTCACAACTGTTACAACAGTGAAAACACAGCCTGGGTATCTATCTACAACCAGCAATTCTCAAGAACAAACTGGTATGAATTTAGACAATTTTTAATAGTGGTAACATTTTCGTTCTACTAAATTGCTATGTACTTCTAACCCAGCTCTGAATGTTCTCTCTTATGCAAGATATGGACACAATGCAGGATGACAAAAACAACTGTGGATTTTTCCCTCTGCTTTATAGAGCTGGAATACTCACCTGCTGGTGCCAAGGATCTCAGTGATTCTAAAAGATGCGGACTTGAAAACTTGACGAGACATCTGAATGGTTCTTTTTTATCCAAAACTTCCATTTTAGGATCACTTTTAAACATTGTCTCAAGCTGTTAGTACAAAATTAACAATGTGTAAGCAATGAATATATTTTATTATTTAAACATTAGATTAAAAAAAAAGGAACATGTCATAAGACTATCTTATCTCTTTTTTTGTAATGTTAAGGTGATTACAACTGGAGGAGTACTTTAGCAAAATCAGAGTGCCACCGTGTGGCAAAGTTTTCTGCTGAAAAGAGGCAGCTTGTTCAGTAACATCACAACACACTAATTATCTCTTAATTTCAAATGTATCTGTTAACCAGATAAAATTTGCACATCACCCAAGAAATTACACTATCTGTAGCATGAGTTCCATTGTGCTTCAAATAACCCTAATTTCTCATGCTGCAGCAGTAAGCCTTCATTATGAAACCAAGTCCAAACACTTAGTTCACAAAACTGAAAGACTGATCTGGTAGTCTGACCTAATCAGCGCAAATCTGTTGCTTAAAGATGCTTTTAACTGATTTAAAATATTCTCACTAGATTGTTTTCAACTTTAGGATTTCTTCAATTTGCAATTTCATGTAGCTACCTCCATATCACAATTAAAAAACAAAAAACAAACAAATTTGTTGCATTTACTACCTTATATTGTGCAAATTCAAGTTGTGGTTGAGGACCATCACCAAAAATCTCCCGAGTCACTCTCTGTATTCTTTCTTTCTCACTTCTGTTTTCTTGAATTATCCTTACATCTACTGCAGAAAAAAAAGAAGAGAAAAAGCAGGAAGACAACTGTGAGCTTATACAATACTGTTTTTCTGACCAGGTGATTTCTTCAGTGAAAATCTGAAAATAGCTTTAAAGTATTTATCACAACCTTTTTTTCATAAGATGATTATCTCCATCAGTTATATTTTCAATTCTTACCCCAGCTAATATGAAAGAGGATACTGAGCAATCTGTATTTTTGGTTTCTTAATTGTGTGTAATGAGAGTCCCAAGGAAATTTACATCTCCTGGAGACAGCCAGTATTATGGCACCCTACAAGAAATGGATAATATAATGTGGATATAACCCATGTACTTTGTCTAACATGAATCTCATTTCAAAAGCCATTCAGAAGTAATGACATTTGAACTTCTGCCTCATTGAAAATATACATACCATATTCTGGTTCTCCACTCCTGTCTTGTATAGCTCTTGGGCAATGAGTTTGGAAGTTCTAAATAGAGAAAGAAAACAAAAAAATCAGTTCACTTGCACTTTTAGAGGCTGTACTTGAAAAAGAATCATAGAATGGTAGGGGTTGGGACCTTCACCCTCTAACTTTGCAGATTTCCTTTTATTTCCCAAAGTGAATAGTCTTGCAAGTTTTCACAATGACTTGAAGTCAGAAAGCCTAGAATTATTCTGAGAAAAGAATGCTCATCCTGTGATGTTTGTACCCATTTCCCTATTTCCAAGTTTTACATGGACAAGCAGAGTAAGTGCCCATTCTAATACCCTTCAACTCACTGCTTTATGTCAGGAAGTCCCAGAACTGAGTTCTTCATATAATTTTTAGACTGAATGTAACTGTCAGGAACAGCAGAGTGGGTGGGATACCAAGTAATTACATTCCCGTCATAAAGTTACCTTAATCAAAGGCTGTCCACCACAGTAGCTCAATATTATTTTAACTTGATGGTCTCTTGGAAGAGGTGAATTTGCCCCCCCTGCTAGGGGGTGAGAACTAGGCCTGAAACAAAAAGCAAGACTTATCTTAGGGTGTACTTGTGAAGTGGCTCACCTCAGCTCAACTCTTAAACACAATATCTTTAAGGGAGTTTAAAGAATGACTTCGAAGCTCCATTTCCCGGATGTCATGGTAATTGGAAGCAACCAACAGGGCCTTTAAATAAAAATTGAAATATTTTTAAACATTATCCTTAGTTATCATTGTGTTTATAATATGGAAAAAGCATGGTATTTCCAGACTTTGCAATTCTTGCTTCAAGGTAAACAAGTGGCCTTTAACTAACAGCATTCTCATGTCTGAAAAAATGCTAAATAGGCTGTTATTAAGCTAAGCTTAATATTTAAAAGCAGTCATAGGATTAACCAGCTAAGCCCTATAAGGCTTAACAGCTGAAAAAATAAAACACATTAATAAAATAATTAACTATTAGTACAGAAGTCTGCCAAATAAAGGAAAAAATGAAAGACTACCAACAGTAGTCACAAGTCAATAGAAAATGTCTTTTAAAACTAATTATTAGCATTCCCTGATGAGGTCTTACATTTAGTTCTTGAAGTTAACTGTGTCGATGTAAACTTCTACTTCTTTCACACCATTTAACTGAATATTGCTCTAACAATTGGTGAGGAAATTAGAGCAATTCAAGGCCAGCAAAAAAATCTCAATAAAGTGAATTTAACCATGACACACAAATCCAAAGGTCAGAAAAACTGGGTTTTGCCCCATTTTTACTATGAGCTACAGGACGAAGTGACTGTATAAATTACTAAATTAAATGACAAATCTTCACCTATCCTCTTACAGCTCAACATAACAGCTGCAAAATCAGGCTGTAGGCAGTTTTATTCTGTACCTGACACAGCAGAGGCAAGTTGCTCTTAAGCACTGAAGCAGAAATGAAGACATAGGGAGTCTGTGAATGGTATACAACATAGCTGGGCTTGTACTGGTTTGGTTTTGTATATGGTGTTCCCCAGGCAACCCTAATCCAGATTGCATTATCCTCATATTCTCTGAAATTGATGGTGACCTAAACAGAAAAAGAAAAGTTTTTATTATCTCTTAACCCTGTGATCACAGGACCCAAACATAGTTTAGTACTTCATTGCTTGAAGAAACAAATCCCCCTAGCATGGTTGAGATTGCATTGGAATCAGATTTCCACAGAAAAATAACCTTACGAACTGGGGGAAAAACACTCCAACACCAAAACATAACAAGCAACCCCTTTCAAACTCCTTTTCCCCTGGCGATGTTCTTCTACTTTGAAAAAGTGAAAATAAAACCAGCTAATTACAGAAGTCTGTATTCTCACTTTCAAAAAAAAACCAAAAAACAAACACCAAACCAAAACCACATAAAACAAACAAACCCAAAAAATCCCATACAGCAACCGCTAGAAGACAGACACTGGTACAAAGCTAAACACACCAAACCCACAACAACAACAAAACCCCCCAACAACCCAAGAAACAATGCAAAAAGGTCTCTGTTTAAATGGAGTATCAGCCAGTATTTGAGAAACTGAATTTTTGGTCAACTTGCCATTTTACCCTTAAATATAATATTTCTCATGACTCAAGGGCACAGGAATTTGAAGATTACCTTTCCTGTTCTTGTAAATTTGCCCCTTGGTTACTTCTCTTTACCTTGACTCTATCTGGCTGTGAAGAAAGTGGGAAGACTTCCTATAAAAAAAAAAATCTTAACCCCTCCTTTTGACTGAGGCATATATAGCCAACCTTTTAGTTCTGCTGGTCATAAACTGTTTAAATTGCTGGACCAACATCACTTCTCAAAGTTAATAAAAAAAAATAAACCTGCAAAGCTTTGTTGTAAGAGTTCTATGAACTGCTATAACCCATTAGTCTGATTTGTATTTGTTACCCTCTGCTGTTGTCAGAGGGCATCCTGTGTCGAGAAGTGACACAGCTAACTAGCCAGAAGCATTTTCTTTTACCTTGCTTAAATGAAGCTGGGGAGCCAAAGAAAGAAAAGGCTTCTGCAAATTGCTTAGTAAATAAGTGAGATGATAGAAAAATGAAAAGCAAATACTTTCTTGCCCATGTAGTCTAGAAACTGCTTTTTGCTATTCACTGTGGTCTTTCAGTCATTATATGTAATGAGATAACAGGGACAAGGTTCTCACAGCCATCATAAAAAATAATTTCAGAAGAAGAATTAAGAGGAAATGGATACAATTGTACTACTAATCTAAGTCAATAAATTCCTTGTCCTGTTTACTGGCTACTACTGGCCCCCAACACAGGAAGGACATGGAAGTGTTGAAGCGGGTCCAGAGGAGGGCCATGAAGATGATCAGAGGGCTGGAGCAGCTCTGCTATGAGGACAGNATTCCCCATATACTATTTATTCAATTTTTGTGTACTGTTACTGAGTAACAGGGCCAAGTAACATCAACTTACCTAAGCAACATCTGCGCCCAAACTGGGCAAAAGATTTGGTAGAAAACATAAATAAGATGTCTTTCTTGAAGCCTGGCATATTTTAAGGCAAACTTACATTTTGTTTCACTCCAGCATAAATGTAATGTTGCTAGAACATATATGCAATACATTTCATACTTCACATGCAGTTCCTGCCATTCCCAAGTGAATAACTCCATTTAATTTTTGATGCAGGCTTCAAGAAAAAAAAAATCTCACTTAAGTTATGCAAACAATCTTCTGACACCAGAGCCACATAACATAACTTGAATGGATTTGTTCTTACATTTTCCAAGGCTGACAGAAGTAGTCTTTTAAATTTTTTTTTGAAAGTTTGCAAATCAAAAATTTCTGGTTCTTCCCCTGCTGCACAAGAAGAAAAATGAGAATTGTGTTTAAATGAACTAGTTCAGAATCATTTTCAGTTCTGCTGTAATCAAAATTAAGCAGAAAAAGCTCAAGTTGCACACAAAGAGCTGTATATTGAATTTGAGCCTTGTCATTGCTTCATAAAGTTAATATTGAATTGGCAGTTACTAATTTCTAGTAATTGTTTAAGGAAATTAAACACAAAGTATTTAAAAAACATTACAAATATCAACACTGAAAAAAATCCATAGTAGACTGAAGTGTTATATATCTCTACTGAAAAAGCTCATACTAGAGTATATTTGTGCTTAATATGTATGACATGAGGCAATAAGTTGCTGAAAATTATGAAACTACAAAGACATTTTACCTGTTTTCTGCATCTGGTAAACACTCCACATTCTTTTGTTCGCGTAGATGTGGTTGTCTAAGAAAAATAGGAATTGCTTTATAAAATTGCATATTATCAAATGAAAGGAACACATAATTTTACAGTACTTTTATGACCAGGTTATTAAAAAAAGGTACACCTGGTAATGCAATAGAATTTATTCAGCATTCTTGAACTAGCACTCATAGCAAACATAAAAGAAGAATAGGGATTTTTATTAGAAGAGACAGAAAGATCTAGAGTAATTCTTCTAAGCAACTAATAAAAGGTATCTTTGAAGCTGTGTTTAAAGAATGAGTTTTGATTGGTTTAGATAAAATCTATCTAAGAAGGGTAGACTGTTAAACCCTTGAGATTTAAACTATTACATAATCAAGCTGTGAATTAACATTGGAGTTAGAATTCCACCTGAAGTATTCAGGTAGTAAGATCAATCATCTGCTTATGCCAAATGCATCTGCAGCTCGATAAGACAACTACTATGTAATGAAACAAGTTACTCAGAAAAAAAAATGCAAAGATGTCAACATCATAGGTTGGGAACTGACCTGTTGGAAGGCAGCAAAGGCATCTACTAGGGGGTCCTAGTTGATGGGAGGTTGACCATGAGCCAGCAATGTGCTCTGGTGGCCAGGAGGGGCAATGGCATTCTGAGGTGTATTAAGAAGGGCTGTGGCTAGTAGGTCTAGAGAGGTTCTCCTGCCCCTCTACTCTGCCCTGGTGAGACTACATCTGGAGCACTGTGTTCAGTCCTGGGCCCCCCAGTTCAAGAGGGACATAGAACTGAGTCCAGCACAGAGTCTGATGAAGATGAAGGGAATGGAACATCTCTCTTATACGGAGAGACTGAGGGAGCTGGGGCTGTGCTGCTTGGAGAAGAGGAGACTGAGAGGTGACCTCATCAATGTTTATAAATATGTAAAGGGTCAGTGCCAGGAGGATGGAGCCAGGCTCTGCTTGGTGATGCCCAATGGCAGGACAAGGGGCAATGGGTGAAAGCTGAGGCATAGGAAGTTTTGTGTAAATGTGAGGAGGAATTTTTTCCCACTGTGAGGGTGGCAGAACACCAGAACAGATTGCCCAGGACGGGTTGCGGAATCTCCCTCTCTGGAGAAATTCAAAACCTGCCTGGAAGTGTTCCTGTGTGATCTGGTGTAGCCAATCCTGCTCTGGCAAGGGTTGGACTAGATGAGCTTTCGAGGTCCCTTCCAGCCCCTGACATTCTGTGATTTGCTGGGGTGAGGTTTGTTTTTTTTTTTTTTTGTACTTACAAATGATGTCTAGGACAGCTGCTTGCTTTATGTCTGCAGAGTTTTCCTGAAAAGAGCAACAGTACCTGGTGAACTGCAAGCCCAGAATGCTCTATCACACCATTTAGTAAGTAAAAAGTTTCAGCATTGCCATTTTCAATGACATTGAACTGAAGTCTGCAGCATGTATGCTCTCCTCAGACACCACACCTGGTCCTGATGTCCACACTTTACAGTGTTGAGAAATCAATAACAAAAGCCACCTAAGCAAGATTTAAGTGTTCGTCTGCAGAGGCAGTAGGAAGAGAACTGTCATTAGAGGCAGCAACAGATACATAAGCAGTTACAATGCAAAATTAATGGGTATTAATGACATTGGTTCCTCTTTATTTAACCTTTACAACACAAAATTATTTTAAAGAAACCTTTATGACACTACTTGTTACAGCTAAGAATGTTTCAGTAAGAAATTTTAAAACATGACTGGAAGAGGGGAGATTTAAAGTGGATGTTAGGAAGAAGTACTTTATAGTGAGGGTGGTGAGACACTGGCACAGGTTGCCCAGGTAGATTGTGGCTGCTCACTCCCTGGAGATGTTCAAGGCCAGATTGGACACGGCCTTGAGTGACCTGTACTAGTGGGAGGTGTCCCTGCTTATGGCAGGGGGTTGGAACTAGATGATTTTTGAGGTCTCTTCCAACCTTACCATTCTATGATTCTATGACACCTGCTACCTTATTGGAAAAACATAACAGTTTCTTGCCTGCAGTTTGATCAACTCCCTAAATAATTAATCTTTGAGTATGAAATTTCAAGGAAATTACATAAACAACTACAGGAACTGTACTACTATGGAACTATTGGAGCGGGTCCAGAGGAAGCCATGAGGATGATCAGAGGGCTGGAGCAGCTGTCCTATGAGAACGAGCTACAAGAGTTGGGGCTCTTCAGTCTGGAGAAGAGAAGGCTTCGAGGAGACCTTATAGTAGCCTTCCGGTAGCTGAAGGGGGCCTACAAGAAGGCTGGGGAGGGACTATTGACAAGGTCTTGCAATGACAGGACAAGGGGCAATGGGTTTAAACTGGCAGAGGGGAGATTGAAACTGGATGTTAGGAGGAAGTTCTTTCCAGTGAGGATGGTGAGACACTGGCACAGGTTGCCCAGGGAGGTTGTGGCTGCTCCCTCCCTGGAGGTGTTCAAGGCCAGGTTGGACGAGGCCTTGAGTGAGCTGTACTAGCGGGAGGTGTCCCTGCCTATGGCAGGGAGTTGGAACTAGATGATCCTTGAGGTCCCTTCCAACCTTACCATTCTATGATTCTATGATTTAAGAGATGTCAGTAATAAGTGTATCTATTGTGATTATGATACTATATACGTAGTACACACACATACATATATAACATATATATGTGCGTGTCCACACACACTCCTAGCATGGCAAAACCAAAGTACACTAGCAGAAGATCAGAAAGCTTTTTTGGCTTACATTATACAGAACTGAAGAGGTTCTGGCAAAGGCAGTTTTTACCAAAAAATCTGAAAAGTCTAAAAGCTGCTAATATCATCACCCACACTAAATAAATTTAATTAGCACTGTGCAATGAATAGGCATCTCAATCAACACCTTTACAATTTAGAAATACATCCATCTTTTAAAGGTTTAGAGCTGAAAATGTGTACTTTCATACTGAGTAAGGGTCTATCATGCAGTCCCATCAGCAGAATGTGATGGTATTACCAACTCAACTCTACGTTTTCTGGACTACAAACTGCCATTTGATGCTGTTTTACGGCCAAAGAAGATTAACTTCTTCATGTTTTTCTAGTGGTTCTTCCAAATGCATTCTGTATGTCCCTGACAGTTCCCAAAAGCAAGGATTACCTCACAGAGGTGAACAACTTCTTGAGAAATGTTGTCCTTTATCTGGTGGAAGTTTATGGTTTGCAGCTGTGCCTCAGAGAGAAAGCCCCATTTCTGTAGCATTGACTTGATTTCATCTCGGGGGATTTTCAGTACGGTTCTCCGGATGTACTCAGCAACGGTCTCGTCCATAATGAAACCACCTCAAAAATGGAAACGTTGAAGTTGAGACTAAAACACAGGCAGGCTCAGGAGATTTGCTCCCTTAGCAAGGTATACGAAGCTGTTCCTGGACACGAGTTGGTGTATGTCCTAAACACATTACCGGGTTCCACAGACACCAACGGCAGCGACTTAAAAGAAACGATTTTTCTTGAAGCTCTCAGAAGCTTACCTGGCAGACGGAGCCTTGCTGTGCGCTTCCGGTGTAAGATGGGTGCGTTGGCCCTCGCTCAGAGCTGTTGCTCCCTGTCCGGCCCGACGGGTGTCCAGAGGTCCTCAGACAGTGAGAACAGACATGAAGGTACCCATGTATCCGAGCGGCACCATCTACGTCCCGGAGCCCGCACTCCCCCGGCCGGACAGCGGCCCGCACACCGGCCCGCTCGTACCTTCCTCCCGCCCGCCGCGCATCCCGCCAACCACCGCCCGCCTTTCGAAGCGCCCAATCAGACTCGGCAGCTGCCCAAGATGGCCAATCGCAAAACGCTCCCGCCCCTCGCCCCGCCGCAGGCGTTGTGAGGGCTCTTCCCGCGGCTTCCGGTCAGGCCTGCCTGGGTCACCCTCGCCGCCCCTGGGCTTTGCGTGTCGCTCATGGTGCTGGCCCGGTCAGGCTGGGTTCGTCCAGTGTAAGTGCGAGGATGGTTGAGAACGGGAGGCTTTAGTCAGACCGCAGAGGGCGGCGTTGTTCCTTTCTAACCCTAAAGGGAAAACAGGGGCATGCGGGGAAGTTCCCCGTCCTCCCTATCGCCGCCCTGTTTGAGCTCGGGGCCGGCTTTTGGGACTCTGCTCACCTCGCATCCTTCAGCGTTCAAGGAGGGCTTCTAAAATGGGTGTTCTGAGTGGGGCTCCATTGCGACCGCCGTAAGCTTGCTTTTCATTGTGTCTGTATCGCATCGTTGCTTTAAGGACTCCTGGGAGTACAGAGAAACTTCAGATAGTGTGGGTTAGTTCAGTGGCCCTCTTTTGCCGTGCTGATAACGGCATAGTGGCCCCTTTCACCTGACAGGACAGTATTTACTTTCTGCCAAGTGCTGTCTGTCTTTCTTGCGGAGATCTTGGGGCTTAAAGGGGTAAAATCAAGGGAGCACGATCCTCTTGATCTGTTTTTCGCCGAGGGGGCACGGCAGTTCCACAGTGAGCAAGAAATTTCTGCGAACAACGCTAAATGTAGTGTTATCTGCTCAGTCGGGAGATAAATGCAGTAGTAATGAAATGAAGCCTGGTCTGACGGATGCAGCTTAAGTACGAGAGCAGCTTGCAAGACAGGAATTTGGCAACAGCAGCTCATCTTAAGCATGCTTTGCTGTTCTGTTGACTGAGTCTCGTCATTCTTGACTATATCATCTTGATAGACACGGCAGGAATAGAGACTGCTTCAGTAATATTCTGTGATATAATGCTGTATTGTGCAGTGTGATTTGCTGCATGTTATAATAAAGATATTCTAACTGTCTGGTGACTCTGCAGATGTTTGTTGTGAGAATACAACCTTAATTGCCAGGAGCTGAAAATGCCTTATTTTGCTTTTCTTGATAGGTTGCTTGTTAGGTTGTTTTTTGTTTTTTTTAGCCAGAAATAAACCTATGGACATTAACTTGATATTCAAATTGATGTTCAACTTGTTTATTCACAATGTCCTAACATCTCCTTAACTTGTTTACTAAATACGAAATCAGGTCTCATGTAGTTTCCTCTCATACTTTCTACTGAAAGTAGCAAGTAAGTGCTCGTTTAGCTGATGCGAAGGATGTTCAGTTGTTGGCAGAAGGGGATGTAAAAAGATAATTAAAATCAGTACAAATCTTATTTATCAAAGCTTTTTTATTATTTAGGTCTACGGAAAGTAAGTGAGACTAGAATGTTTTAAAAGTAGATATCTCCCTCCTACCTCTGTGTTTCTTTGCTATTTACAAGTCTTCATAGATGCATGACTAAATTAGTTCCCTCCCATTGTAATGTAATATTGGAAAAGTAGTGCATAGTTTTGAAGACTGAAATTCAAGAGGTTGTGACTACTTTTTAAGATTTAGCTAAACTTGGTTAAAATGAAAGTGTCCTGCTGAATGAATTGGAAAGTTGGAAAGTTAAGGGTCATTCAGAGTGTGCCTAATCACAAGCTTAAGGATGGCAGTATGGAATGAAACTTTGATCTGACCATGTTATTGAAGTTCCCTAGGTTTTTGCAATGGTGTTCATCAACTGTGGTTTCTCATTCCACTGAATGATAAGAGTAATTTAAGCTGTTGTCATCAAAAATATTTATAAATTGTGTATGAAAATAAGAGTGAAGAAGTTCTGCTGAAGTGACATGAATGGCATTTTCAGGTAACATCAACCAGTCAGGTGCAGAGTTGAATCTTTTTTTATGGCAAAATGTATAATCTTACAAAGGTGGCACCCATGGTTTGAATAAACAAATTGCAGACTGGATTGTAGGTATTTTCCTCCAAAGCCAAAGAGAACAGTATGATGTAACTGAGAACTTAAAACCACAACCATCCAGGCTTACTCAAGTTAGGCAGTGAAATAAAGTGCCAAAGTCAGCGTTACGCATGAATGGATTCGGTGGTTTTATAGAAGTGCAGGTCTGTTTGCCCTTCATTCCTCTTGGTACCTGTTTCCATTCACATGGTTGTGCTGCAGCTGTGTGGGTATTCATTGAATGTTTGCAGCAAATGTATGTTCTCTAGTATTGCAGAAAGCAAGCTCTGTGTTTATGGTAAGGAGCTTCATGATTAGCAGTGCAGATGCTCGGATGCAGATTTTTATCTTCAGGGTTGGTAAACATGGATTTGCCATTTTGCTTCAAGTGATTTTTCTGAAAACTGAATTCATGGCTTGGGGTTCTTTTCACTATTGATTTTAGGAACTTTTAAAATGGGAAATTAACAAAACTTGATTTAAAAAGTGGTCTTCTAACAGGTTTTTTTAAAATGTGGAAAAATTCTTAGGAAAAGAATGATGTAGATTTAAACATTATCACTGTCCACCAAACAGGAATATTGAGCATTAAGCTAATCAGTGAGAATAAAGCAACCTGATTTAGTTTTCCTTCTGCATCAGGGGACTGGATAGTTTGTATTTATGGGAGATGCTGAGAAAAGAAGGAAGAAACTACTCTGTTTTCCTGACATGCTAATCTTATGCTTCATTTGGGAAAGAAGTGGGAATGTACCAAACCATTTCTTCCTCCACATGGTTAGGTCCTTTGGGTGCTATTTCCCATAAGGAGGTCCGGAGGAGAAAGTAGCATGTGGAGAGAAACAATTGGTTCACCCTGCATTTTGGTGTCTGACAGGAGTGTGAACAAAATACCTACAGTGTTCTTGCCTGCTCTTCTGTGACAGCCTTTTGGTCTCTGCCTACTTGCTAGATATCTGCAGATTTATTGTGAATTCTGTAATATATGTAGGCTCCTTCTGCACATTAATATTAAACATTTAATGTATTGAACGTGTGTATATCAGCTTTTTGCTGTAGATCAGCTTTTAGGTTAGGGGTGAGTATCACTCCTTGATAACTTGTATGTTGATTCTTGTTAGGAAATACTTAGCAATTTGAAATGCTTAGTGTCCAAAAAATTGCTTATGCAAGGAATTGCCTTACAAGTATTTGTCTAAATACAAAATATGAGCATTGAAAATTCAGTGTAATTGTCAGAGAGTTTGTAAGTTTAGGCTTTTGATTATTTTTTAAAATAAATCTGGTCTTCTGCTGACCATTTTTGTGGAACCCAGTGAAATAATGTCCATTCCTTTATGCAGAGAGTTCATCTAAATCCTTCTCTCTAAATAGTTGCTTCAGATACTTGTGTTTGGTTGGCATTTTGCAGTCCATTGTCCTAATGCAATTCTTATGTTTTCTTAATATTGTTATTCCTCTTTACAGGTAGTATTTCTTCTACACCAATTGCATGTTTACCTTGACATTCTTTATCCAGCCTTCCTTTTAGTAGTCTTCTCAGACCAATTTCTATTGCTTATTCCATTTTTGTTCTGCAATATCCTTCCTTCCTCCCCTGTATTTATTCATATTTACTCGCCTTATGAGCTACCACCTACATAAAATTCTGTCCATGCAGACTTAAATTCCGGTAAGATGGCAATTCCTGTCATT
This sequence comes from Ramphastos sulfuratus, assembly GCA_013399055.1. NCBI lineage: Eukaryota > Metazoa > Chordata > Aves > Piciformes > Ramphastidae > Ramphastos > Ramphastos sulfuratus. The sequence continues at coordinate 67,686 of WBNM01034122.1, forward strand.
TTAAATTAGAACATTATTAAAAAGAAACTGAGGAAACAGTGCTGTCCTTTCTTCATATGTGTTTTTGTTAGTCTTGACACTCTTTCATCTGTCAGAGCCATTGCCCTCCAGCAAAAAGACTTTTTAGCCTTTTCTCATCATTTATAGATCACATTCTGATCTGACACTCCTAAATGTAAATATAGTATTGAGCACTGTTAACACCTTTCAGTAATGAACTGAAAGGCTCCAGTAAAGCCTTCCATGACACTGGAAGATGTTTTGTTAATTCAATCCATCATAGCCTACATGAGCTAAGTACTATACCTGGTAACCAAACTTGAAAGATGAATTTCAGGAGTACTGATCTATGAACTGGTGTGGCAGTTAGCACCTCTGATGTGTAGCATCTGTCCTGCAAGAGGTGCCATCAGAAAATTCATTTGAGTCGTTAGAAGGCTTCTAATTGATGAAGTAGCCTGTCAGCTATTTGTGGCACTGATAGCTTCCATCTACTTCATCTGAGAATAATTTTGTAAACAGTGGCAGCCATTACTGATCTTAATTTAGAAATAATGAATCTTTCCTTGAAATGCTGCTTCTGACTTTGTGGCCTGTGCTGATGTACACGCCACCTATGTCCCCGGGGTCTTGCTTCCTGCTTCAGAGGCAGCCAGCTCTGGCGACAGTTTGCGGAAGAGCAGTCAGAGGCTGAATGATGAAGAGATTTAATCATCACCTGGGTTCACACATGCTCAAGTAACGTGCAGTCACTGAGCAGGTCACCCTCTTGAGGGAATGCTAACTCCACTGCTATCAAAAAAGATCTACTGATAAATTGAAGACATTTTGACTTTGTGTGGCAGGCAGTCAAAAGCTGGTGGCAGTAACACAGCAGGGTTCTTTAATCACTTTGCTGTTACGGTCGTGCTCCTGCTGTCATACTTCTAAAGATTCATTTATTAATTTTTTTCAATAGAATACTTAAGCAACTCGTATAGTTTCCACCTTCCATGTAAAGTGTGTGTGTAGTGTAACATGAGGCTTCCAGATAGCATGGAGGAAGATATTTTTAAATGACAGCATGTGTCTGCAACACTGTGGAATGTATTCTCATGGGTGTCAAGAGGCTTTCAAATGTGTTTGGAGTCTTAAAATGTAGTCTGTGTGAATGTAGTTGTGAAGCTGAACACACGACAGGATGTGTTGGGTAAATTAGTGTATGTATCTCTTTGAGCTGGATGTACTACTTGAGTAGCTGCCAACACTAAAATGAAGATTGTGATTTTGCAATTGTAAAATCTGACCAGTGGCTACTAGCCTTTACCTTCTCTATTTAGTTGGAGGGTTAAACCAGTGATGGCAACTTAGTATGATTTGTGGTGGCATTTACCCGATGTACTGTATCTGGAAAGGTAATCTCAGTGGGAGGAAGGGGAATGAGAAAGTAAATAAACCCCATCGCTTTAATTCATTGGCATTATGGCTCATACAAGTAGTAGAATTGTGTCAAGGGGTGCCCAGTTGTCTTGTTACGAGCTGGACTTTTCTTCTTGCCCTGACTGGTGAAGTCATCTTCCACATCAAAGGTGTCATCTTACTTCAGTGAGTATCTTACGATGCTTTCATCCTTTTCAACAAAAGATCTTGAAAATTACTTCTAGGAATACGTATCTATATATATAAAACGGGAGGTAATATAAAAACTAATTTCTAGAATGAAGTTGGCCCCACAGAACCCTGCAGGTAACTACCTGGGGATCGTGGTTGATGTGAAGTTAAAACGTGATCTGGCAGCGCACCCTTGCGGCAACATCAGCTAACAGCATGCTGGGCTGTGGTAGAGCTGGAACCAGCAGGTCAAGGGAAATTGCTGATATTCCCCTCTCCTTGGCAGTTTTGAAGCCACCTCTGAAATACTGTCTTCATCTTTGGGCTCCACAGTCTAACACTGACGATTAAAAAATGAGTCCGGCAAAGGGGAAACTAAGAGGATGGCACGGCTGGTGTATGCAGCAAGGTTAAGGGAGCCAGGCTGCTTTAGTGTTCAAAAGAGAAGACTTGAGGGAAACTGAAATGCTGTCTTCCACTACCTGAAAGAGTGGGACATTCCTGTAGGAAAGAGATCCAGATGCTTTTCAGAAGAGCACAGTGAAAGGGCAAGAGCAAATAATGTGAAGTTGCAAGAAGGGACATTCCAATTTGGCATAGTTAAAAAATATAATTACTGGTTTAAGTGATTAAGTATTGGTTCTTGAACCATCATGTATACTTTGGATCAAGGTTTTTTAAAAAGCATGTAGGTAACTAGAAAAGGTGACAGTTTTCAGAGAGCTGTAATGAAATATCATTGTGTTTCCTGTTCTGTTCCATCTTTGTAGAGGGTATAAAGACAGTTTACATATACTTGGCTCTTTTAAAGCTGGAAAGAAGAAAATGAAATAGGAAAATGAGAGGATAACCTGCAGTTCAGGAAACGTTAATGTTCCTAGGGAGTCCCTGAAAATGAAAATCTCAAATGCATGCTGATGTCCACGATAGTAAAGAACATAACTTCCAGTTAACATCTGGGCTGTGTAGAAGAACAGAAGTGTTTTTAATTACTTTGTGTAATATAGATACTAAGCTGCATTTTGATGATTTTTTGTTTGTTTGTTTGTTTGTGGTTTTTTTGTTAAAATCATACTGTGTGATAGTATCTTAAGTCATTAACTCAGTCTTTCTGGTTACTCTTTAATGTTGGCAGGTAGAAGTTTTCTCAGATTCTTGTCCTGGCACTACTAAAATTATCCCTAACTAAAGATGCATCCAGACCTGTCTCCTCATCTGCACACTGAAGAATGTAACCTAATTATTGGTCTGCTGAAGAAGTGTCACAAGGAGGTAAGTTTTGAGCAGAGAAAAATGTATGTGGGTTGGGGAAATGAGTGTCAGATAAATTAGTGAGAACATTATATGGTCATAGAGAGAAAAGCCTCCTCTAGGCACAACAGCCATGAAATGTAGCTAGTAGATTTTCTCTGAAGAGGTATCTGACAACTGTGTGTAAAACTTTGCCAGTGAGTTCATTAGGAAGTAAAACACGCCTTAAAATTTCCTGTGCTACAGTTTGACAAGCATAGACTGATTTTAAGAATTGTAATAACTTCTGCATCTTTTAGTAGTGTGCCGCTCAAAAAAACAATAATGAAAGCAACTTCAAATGCCCTCCTTTTGTATGCTCATAGTACTTCCACGTTCCAGCTGTCCACTGGGCAGATGCTTCAGTCTGTTTATAAGTAGATGTGTTGCCAGAATGCAGATGTGTTGCATGTCTTACATTTAAAGCTTGGAGAGCTAAATGATGATTACTGGTTGACTTCAATCTTCTTAGTAGGCACCTACCTAAAAATGTAAAGTGCCAGACTGTCTTCAGGCTTCTCCAGGCTCTTTGCTGCTTTGAGAAGATCAAATCTTCATGTCACTCAATTTAAAAGTATTTTTAAAAAACGTATTCTAGTAAACCTCTAGATGTGAGCTGTCTGAAGCATTGTTGCAGTATTGTTAATTACCTTCCCTATTCTCAAAGAGATGTTCTGTACAGGTGTAGTTCTGTTAGTGCATAGAATGTTCAATTTCATAGTTTCCACAAAGACAAAAATATATTTAAAAGTTGAATATGAAAATGGTGGTTTACACCAATAACACACTATCTACAATATTTTCATCTTCATGTTCAGATGTGATGTTTATACTTTTCTGTAACACAGCTCTTCATAAATTCTAAGACAATACATTTGCTACCTGCACTGTTTTGAGCAGGATTCTAATTTTTAATTTGCAAGAATCAAAACAGAAAGAAAACCAACACTGATAATACACAAAATGTGAGAGAAAATATTTTGCCTGAGAGAGAACAAAATTTTTGCTAAACTAACATGTAAAATACCTTTTGCAGTACCACACTTCCTTATTATTTCTAAACTACAACAATGAAGTTTCAATGCTAAAATTCACTTGTAATGAGTACACTGGTTTTGTGTTTCATTGCTTTTTGTTGACACCCATAAGCACACTAGAATCTGTTGATGCCATCTCCTAGGTGGTACTTCCCATGCCAATGCCTGTCTGTTCCTGTGCACTGTCCAAATTTTTCAAACCTAAGATAAAAAGTTCTACAGAATGTCCCCAGGCTGTAAAATTAAAAGTGATATTAAGTCTAAAATTTATTCTTTTCTTCTGAGTCTTAAAATCGTAATTTGCTTAAAAATCATAGAATCGTAGAATCATAGCATGGTAAGGTTGGAAGGGACCTCAAAGATCATCTAGTTCCAACCCCCTGCCATAGGCAGGGACACCTCCTGCTAGTACCGCTCACTCAAGGCCTCATCAAACCTGGCCTTGAACTCCCCCAGGGAGGAAGCAGCCACAACCTCCCTGGGCAACCTGTTCCAGTGTCTCACCACCCTTACTGGAAAGAACTTCCTCCTAACATCCAGTCTAAATCTCCCCTCTGCCAGTTTAAACCCATTGCCCCTTGTCCTGGCATTACAAGACCTTGTCAATCGTCCCTCCCCAGCCTTCCTGTAGGCCCCCTTCAGATACTGGAAGGCTACTCTAAGGTCTCCTGGAAGCCTTCTCTTCTCCAGGCTGCAGAGCCCCAACTCTTGTAGCCTGTCCTATAGCAGAGCTGCTGCAGCCCTCTGATCACCTTCATGGCCCTCCTCTGGACCCGCTCCAACGCTTCCATGTCCTTCTTGTACTGGGGGGTCCAGAACTGCACACATTACTCCAGGTGGGGTCTGATGAGAGCAGATACTCTAGGTAGCTTCAGAGATTGTAGAAACTTTTGTTGATTTTTAAAAAAAATACTATTTTTGAAACCACATTAATACTGTCATGTAGGTAAAAGTACTCAGTAGCTGCAATTAAGTGAGAAGACCTCTTTGTACAGTAACTACTATAGTATCAAAAAGATTGTAAAATATATTGACTGTCAGTTCTGACAAGAATAAAACTTCTACACGCAATGTAGTATTGAAAATGTAATTTTTCATAATTGTGAAAACAGGAAAGAAAATAAGCTCAGATTTATTTTGCTTTTTGCTACTTATATAGTTGGTCTTTCTGTGTTTCGGCTAGAGAATACAGAAATAATTATTTACTACTTGAAAGTAATGGTTGACTTTTTTTTTGTTTGCTTTATTTTTAATAGAAATAAATGTTAATATACAAGTATGATAGATTTTTTTTGTGTAATGTAGCTTATTAGACTGCCTTGAGTTTTAAGAGGGAACTGAGACTAAAAAGTGTACTTGAATTTCCTGTCAGCAAGACACTCAAAGGAATCTATTGCCAGTTCGACTTGAGAAAGGTCTAGGAGCAGCAATAATGCAGTCATGCACAGGATTATATTCTGGTTTTGTTTGATCTTCACATGAAGAAGAATTCATTTTGTCACTCTAGTCCGCAGCTGAGAGGGTATTTGTTCTAGCAGTCTCAGAACAGAAAGGATGAGGATGACCTCTCTCAAATTCAATTGAAAGGAAGCAAAACCTTTTTGTTTAATATTCAAAGGTGATGTACTGAAATATTCTTTTAAAATTGCAGTCACTAAAATCTGTAAAGTCAGTGATCTTAATCAGTTATCAGGGACTACCTGCTGTTTTGTTGTAATGCCAAAATGTCCTAAGAACCTTCACCTACAATTTAAATTAATATTCCTGAGGGACAAAATAGCATTAATCTTTAATTGGGTGTCCTGTGTGTGCCTTCTCACAAAAGTCCGATTGATTTACTTTATTCCAAATCTAGAACCTGTCCATATCAAGTTTTTCATCTAGTGAGGAGAGGTTAATGAAATTCTGACTTTATGTCATTATTTTGATTTGCTGTTTTTTGTGTGTGGAGGATTGGTTGTTTGCTTGTGTTCTTTTTTTGAACAACCCCATTCTGTTGCCAAGTGCCTGCTTGAAAGAGACTTATTTTTATAGTTGGTAGCTGAAAGAAACACATATTGTCTTGCAGTCTTAATCACTGTAATAGGTGTAATAAGTATATTTTGATAAACTGATTCTATTTTTCTCTCATAATCTGAGCTACAATGTGACATCTTAAGAATCTGGCTAAATAAATGCAGATTCAGCTCACTGCACAGACTAGTAACAGTGAAGTTAGCTTGAAATGTGAGCACTCACCTTGAAATTTACCCTGCAGATATGGCAATAGAATACAAAATTAAATCTGTATTAGTTAAAATGAAAACATTGTAAAAGCAAGATTAGCTTGCAGTAAAGTGACCATTATCACATGCAACTGCTCCAGTGTCATCTGATGCCCTTTACAAAGCAGAGAGGTATAAACAAGCTAATTATAGCACTGCTATGGTTAAGTGTTTGTCATAATCTTTATTAGCTCACTCCTACTTTCAATCATCTTCTATTGGCTGAAATCTTGTCAACTGAATTCTTAATAGTGCTCCTGTATTACTTGTATAAATCCACCTAGCTGCTCATCAGCTGCAGAAATGCACATAGGTTTCCTATAAAATACATTCTCATCTGGTTCGTTCTTCATGGTCTTTTTTCTTTAAAATTAATTGGTTCTCAAAAAGATTAGAATTGTCTCTATTCATTGTACAGCTGTCAATATCTACTAGAACCTCCACTCCTTTAAGTCTTCTGAATTACTTGGATGTTCTGCTACTAGATTGTGCTGTGAGATGCTGTGGCATGGTAGCGAGCATCGCTGAAGAAGTAGTCCTTTCAGAAGAAAGCATACTGATGGTGATTTCATGGCTGACAATATGCAATTGCTTCAGGAAATCTTGGCTAGGAGGATGGAGTTTTATGGTGAATAGCATCAGAGTAGCAAGGGTATGCCTTCAGGAAGACAATGCCTGCAGTTTTTCAGAAACTAAGTAACATGTAAGGTATGAAGAAGGCTTGTAGTTGAGCTGGGTCCTAAAGATGGTAAATTCATTTAATTTATTAACCTCAAGATCTGGAGAAACTTAATCCCTCATTTTTTTTTATACTGGTTTTGATATATAAATCTAGTGCTTGCATCTTCTGGACCAGCACCACATTCTTCTTGTGGTTAGGATGGTGGAGTTGAAGTCCTTTGACTTTCTAGGTCATGAAGAAATAACGGAAATAATGGAAACTAAAGAACAGAGTACATTGTCTCCAGGACACCTGTAGATCCCCCTTCATTCCTGTATCACAAGCTGGGGTTCAGAATATTTATTTTTAGTATGTCATGGAGTTATAAATCACTGTCACTGTATGTTCTACATATAGACTTCATAGCTTTAGCTTAAGTATCCTAATTTACTCTGGTTATACAACATGGTGAGTACCTTCAACTTTCAGCAAGGTGAGGATGGTTCAGATGGGGTTCAGGAGTGGCTGCAAATTTTATCTACTGAGTAAAAAAGATACAAACCATCATTTTCCACAAACACAGAGAAGGAAAAGAAGACTAGGATAGGCTTCAAAATGTGAATGACTTGTTAGAAGGAAGGAACCTTTGAATTGTAATTTTTTTTTTCTTTCCCTAACATACCAGCACAACATTCTGAAATTTTTTGGCCATTGCAATGATATTGACCGTGAGATGCGGAAGTGCTTAAAGAAAGAGGTAAGAAATAAATTAAATGGTTAATAACATGAAAAAGTTCCATCTCTTAGAAACAGAGTTGCTTTTTACAGAGTGGCACAAATTGGTAAATAGACCTTGAGACGTAAACACATTCTGGAGTGGCCATTTGAGATCAGATTTCAACAACTTCTGATCAGTTTGTCAGGTAAAATCTGGCTTTAACAAATGGCATGGTCTGTTTTTTGATATATATATAGACAGGCAAACAGACATTTAAGCAAAGAAATACTGCAAAGAGTGGCTCTGATTAGCTCTTACTTTATTTTTTATTAGTAGTATTCACACAGAATAGAATATAAAGCAGTAGTGGTCACTTCTGCATAAGTAACATTTATTACTGAAATTACTTGATGAGTTGTTAAATGAAATATTGCTGCTTAGAACCTACTCATTGCCATACTGCATCTGTGGATAGGAAGGAATGGAAGACTCCCAAGATTTTATGCAGATGAACTACCAAATGGGCACATTTTCAGAGGAGTATCAATTGGTCTTTATATTTGTGGTTGCTATGCTTTTCACACACCTTTTAACTTTAAATTCTACTAACTAATTTTGATATAAATTTCACAGTTATGCCTCATAGGTGAAACTTAAGTGCATGATAACCAGAGCAGCTCGGACCCTCTCTTATTCCTCTGTCAGTCTGTGGAATATTATCTGCTTGTATCAAATACTCTTATTTTTCCCTGTAAGAACTGTAGCACAGATATGAAAAATAATGAAGTTTCTTTCCATGTAATCTTATTTTTCTTTGTACCATTAAAGCATTTACATTAAAAGGAGTTCTTGATGGGGTGAAACCACAACACTGTATTTGTCCACCTTCTTAAAACATGTCTCCATTGAAATGCCATAACTAGGAAGTCCCTAAAAGGCTGTTCACAAGCATAGAATAAGTACAGATGCAGCTTTTAAAGATCACTATTCTTATTCTACCTGATAACATGGATGGGCTAATGAAAAATTAACTATTCCCCTGGGAAAAAGTTAAGCATTCTGTAAATGTTAAGTAATGTTTTGGACCATTATTTCAGTTATAAACCAATCAGTCTAATGAATGAAAACCTAAAAATCCTTTCCAAAATCAATCTCCTCAGGAGATTATTACATTATATAGAGAATTGAGTATGTGTGGGTTACTTGGGTTTTATTCTTGATACCCGGTATTAAAAAATTGAACAAGTATCTGCTCTAACTGAAGGTCAAGCATATTTGCTTCTCCTGAAATGTAAGGTCATGCATTGATATTTAATTTTTCATTTCTTTTAACCATGTTGGTTTTTTTTTCCATTGGAGTCAAAAAGGAAAAAGAGTTTGGTTCTTCAGTCTTTGGACTTTTGCTGGTGCAGGGGCATAGTTGAAAGCATGGTTTTCTCCTGCATGTCTCTAAGCTGCGAAGGCTTTCTTAATTGTGTTTTACAAAGAAGTCCCATCTCTGCTGGGGGTTTTTTAAACCATAACAACCCTCACCCCCTACCCCAAAATTCCTTACTCCCATTCAACCCAAATTTGCCTTTGTTCCTTTCATCTTGGTATACCACTTTATCTGTGCACACCATTAATGACCAGGATCTAAAATAGGCCAAATCTGTGATGATAAATTCATGTTTCAGAAGGCAGACACACTTGCATTAATCAGTATCTTCTAAAAGGAAAGGAGCCTGCCCTGTGCTCTAGAATATCAACAATGCTGCTTTTCTTCCTAGTTCATTTGTAAAGTGTAGGTGTTGTACATAAGATGGTTTTAAGATGGTTAAGTTCCTCCATAAGATAACTGAGTCTTCTTTATTATAATGTTCTAATACTTAGCTTAATAACCTCAAACTCAGAAACATATTTTAATCAAATAAACGTTAATGTCAAAGTCGAAATGAACCAATGTAAAGATAGTAACTAGAACTGCATTTCTAATGCATCCATCAAAGATACTGTTTCTGTTCCTGAGTAATAAATGCTTTCTGCACTTTCAGATTTTACTTGTCTGTATAATGATAACAGCTGATCCATTAATTCCTCTGTCTTCCAGTATGAAGCAAACAGGATCAGGAACCGGGAGGTGCGACGGAGGGTAATTAATGCTCACAAAAACACAGAGAAATGAGCTCAACTGTAGCTGGACAGCTGTATCTCAACAGGGACACTTGGTTGAATGCTGACAAAATACTTCTTGTCCATCACCAGTGCTCATCCTGTGGTTTGTAAAATAATGAAAGAAAAAAATGTGCTTAATATGTAGTCATTCCCAGCAAGGTGAACAGTGTGGAAAAAAATAATGTAATAAATCATGACTCACAACATATTTTTTGACCTCTAAGAGAACAATATTGTGGCAAGTCTTTGTTCTGGCATAAGATTAGGATTGTTAAGTAATGAGGAATGAGTGCATGTAGATCACTATGTATTCAATGCAGCATTATTCCCTACAGAATCACAGAATGTTGGGTATTGGAAGGGACCTCAAAAGATCATCCAGTCCATCCACTCTGCCAGAGCAGGATCACCTAGAGTAGGTCACAGGAACACATCTGGGTGGGATTGGAATATCTTCAGGGAAGGAGACTCCACAGCCTCTCTGGGTAGCCTCTTCCAGCATTCTGCCACCGTCATGGTGAAAAAGTTTTTGCTTATGTTTATGTGGAACCTGCTGTACTCCAACTTGCTCTCCTTGCCCCTTTTCCTATCATTGGGCATCACTGAGAAGAGCCTAGCTTTGTCCTCCTGACACTGCCCTTCACATCTTTATAGACATTAAAGAGATCACCCCTCAGTCTCCTCTTCAAGCTAAAGAACCCCAGCTCCCTCAGCCCTTCCTCAAAAGGAAGATGTTCCACTCCCTTCACCATCTTTGTGGCTGTGTGCTGGACTCTTTCAAGCAGGTCCCTGAGGTCCTTGAACCGAGGGGCCCAGAATTGGGCACAATATTCCAAATGTGGCCTCACAGGACAGAGCAGAGGGGGAAGGAGAGTATCTCTAGACCTACTAATCACACACGTTCTAGTACACCCCAGGATGCCATTGGCTTTGGCCACAAGGGCACATTGCTGCCTCACTGCTGCTTTGCACTGAGTTGCATTTATGTCTTTGTGTTTAGCAGTTTCTCTTTCATACCTTGTTTTTTGCCTTTTTTTTTTACCCTTGCAGAACACTGAATGACTTTTTCCATCGTTCTTTGTGGTGTTGTGACAGCACTACTTAAATGAATTAGCAAAAATAAATTTTAAACAGATTTGGTAGGCAATTTCCAATTGCAAGCCATGTAACAATTGGAGTTCTGGTATTTTTATTGGAGCTACAATGATGAAACTGCCATCTTCCACTGAGAAGATGAAATCCTTCCTGCCAACTGTACGTAGAGTGCAGACTGTGGTAAGACTGTGGTAAGACAATTTGTTCATTGTACCCAAAGCAAGTGGGTTTACAAATTCAGAGTGGAACATTTCCAGGGATTTGCAAAGCTTTGAAGCTTTGTCTTGATTTTTGTTGAGTGCTGAGTGTGTTTTCAATGTGTGCTGAGTGATTTTTTTTTTTTTTTTTTTTTTTTTAAGAGTGTTGCCAAAAATACAAGTTAAAGAGTTTTTCTATATATTCTGGTACAAAGTCTTTGTTGAAGGAAAACTCCCAGTGCTGTGAAAGAAAGTGTAACTGTTTGTTTGCTATGAATCTGGAGAAAGTCCTCAACAAGTTTCTGAATTCAGAAGAGTTGATCTTAAAACATGCTGGTTTGTGCAGTGATGGATCTGCTTTTCTGGGTGCCATCTTCTGGATTCACCTTATTTTGAAACTACTTCTGCCTAGCGACAAAAGATTACTTAAAAAATGTATTTTATTGAGCTAAATATGCTAAGTGTCTTAAAACCTTTTGAAAAAAGATTGCCTGTTCTGCAGTGAATTCTGTGGTTTGTTGTAAGCAGCATTGCTGACAGTCTTGAAATTAGTACATGCACCTGGTTTTGGAAGAATGCTGCATTTTGTGATCTGTTTCAAATTACAATAATTTTACTCATTTTTTCAGTACCTAGATAGATCCAGTTTAATTGGTAAAACATAACCACAGATGTTTGCAGTGAAAGCTCCAAGAAAAAATGAAGCAGTTGTTTCTGTGTCTTTGGGCACACTATCTGCTTTCTTGGAACAGGTAAATGAAGCATTATTTGAATTAAATACTTGAGTGAAGTTTCCTAACTGGGAAATCTGCATTCTTGATCCTTCTGCCATTTGTGATGACACAATCTACTTCAGACAAGATCTTAAACAGGATTTGATGATGCTTGTAATCTTTAAGTAAATAAATGGAGAATTGGCCTTGAGATTAGGTTGAAAGCTGATATCTGAGTGCAGAAGCACTGATGCTTTTCTTTTACCAGCTTCTGCAAGACCACATCTTTCACTAGAATAGCAACAGAACAAGAACCCAGGAGCCACTTAACACAGCTCAGTCAGAATCATGTTTGCAAAGATCAATGTGCTTAATGAATGAAAGACCAAATGGCAAGTACAATTTTTATTGCTACTTAGAACTAAATTTAGCAATAAATCTATTTTTCAAATAAACTTTGTTTACCTAGTGAAAATATGATCATGTTTATCCTTCTGTTTCTTTGCTAATTGCCCACTATTAGTGTGATATGAGATCACTCATTGATTCCTGTGGTTTTGTTCCTCTTTAAGAGGGATTATGTTGCTGTTTGGATCTTGAAGCTAAGAAACACTAGTGTAATAATATTTATGATTTATCTGACAGAAGGTAAGGGTGAAATGGTAAATGTGGGGAGTTTTGTTTCCTAAAGTACTTCAATGGTGAGTAGGGAACGTGTTGGGTGAAATAAACCTTATCTATGAAGATTCTGAAGACAGTTTATTGAATTGTCATTTACAGATAGAAGGCTTTTCCCCGTTGTTCTTCCCAAAGGAGCAAGTTTTAGACAGAAGAAAAAAAGAAATTTGATGGAATTTTGTGTTGCATTGTGTGAGAAGCTCTTGGGCACTTGACAAGGGAAAATGAAAATGGGGACAATACACAGAGAAAGGGCAACTGGCAGCTATGATGCACACCTAGCCATAGAAACAGCCAGAAAAAGGGAAAGCCACCAAGGGTGGGGAATGGCAAATTGCAAGGACTAGAACTAGTAGGAGGAAGAAACCTCTGTCAAAGTCCAAGGTGACCCTGCAGAACTGATTCATGGCTCTGTTGGTACACTGGTTATTCAAAACAGTTGGGTAATTGCTCACAAACACAGGGATGAGCTGATGGGAAGGCCTGCATAACTTCCTTGGAGTGTACTCAAAAATAACCCTGTAAGTTATGCAGTCTTGGTGCATGCTCCACAGGAATGATTAATATGAATAACTTCCTAAAATATGAAGCTGAAAAGTCAGTTATGCCTATTGTAATTGTGAAGCATTGCAGTGAATATTTCTAATGTGTTACATGCTTTGCTAAAGCTCTACACCACATGAATAAAGTGTCTTCAACAGTCAGGCATCTCCTTCTTTTGCCACTGCCCCTACTTTAGAAGAATATGTGAAACTGAATATAAAATCTGACCCAAATGAAAACATATTTCTGTGGAATACCTAGAATGACATAAACAACAGGAGAACTATCTCAGAATCTGTCAGTTTAGTAAAAAAAAAAAATAATTATTAATGCATGTACTTAAGCAAAGGGCAGTCTCTACCTGGACAACATAATGGAGTGAAGTTACACATTCTCTTTTATTAACCTTTATTACAGTGGAGTGTCATAGCAAATCTTAGTGGTCCCATTTCACTTTTATCTTGATAACTCTAATTTGCCATGGCCTATGAAGAGGAACCTGAGTAGTCTCTTCTATAGATGTGTTTGCATCTCTCAAGGTAAATAGACACTGGTGTAACTGAGGCTCAGTAGTAACCAAGCTGCACATCAGCAGAACCTGCTTCACAGTAAGTGAAGGTCTGCTAATAAAAACTTTTAAGTGAATAGCGAATTCACATCAGGTTCCCCAAGCCTATCAAACTGCCATGTACCAAAAAAATGTATCAATGGGAACAAAATATATATTTAGCTTAAAAATGGTTCTTGTGAGCGGTCATACTTTAAAATTATTCTTTTGAAGTATTTGATGACTTTTTAAAGGCTGGGATCTTTGATATGGAGCTGTCACTTAACCAGTCAGACTATTTTTTTATGCAGACCCCTACATAGAACAAGCTACATTTCACAAAGGTAACAAGAAAGATCTTGTGGGGCATTCATTACCTGGAAAGGATATTACTGATGGCTTGACAGAACTCCTCCCCAGTACATACATCAGCTATCCAGGACCTGGTGGTTTGTTCTGTCTTGGGGAAAAAAGTCAGATGCCTTAGAGAGATGTGTGTAACCAAGTTACATTACAGGAGCCCAGATATGACCACCTCAACATGAAGGTGCTGCAAGAGCAGGTTACCAAGCAGGTGTTTTGTTAGCATGAAATCTCTGATCTGATGGCAATGCTGTATTTTTACAAAACCTTTCATCAGAATTTGCTCTTGACCTTTGCTGCCGGCAAGTTTGGGCGAGACTGTTTTGACTGTGAGTAAACATGTGAATCATTAAGCTAATTCCTCTTTCCGCACTAGGCTGAAATGGTTATTCTCTACGCTTGGATCACTGTGCTGTTTTTTTCCTGGAGTTACGGAGTTATTTCAGAAGCGATGTTTTCGCACTGCCAGCCCTAGAGATGATTCCCGGCGGTCCCGTACGGCGACGCCACTGGGAATTCCTTCGTTTACAGCCCTCAAGGAAGAACAATGGGAATTTTGAGGTGTTTTTCCCGGACCCTCGTCGCGCTGCTCCCTCCCACGTTAACAGCCATCGGATGCGTCTGCCAGCAACAGCCGGTCCTGGACCGGCCCTGGCGGCCCATTCCGAGTTCCTCAGGGCGGCTTTCGCGGTCTCCTGGGGCCGTTGCGGAGCTCACCTCCAGTGCTGGGCGCTGCTGGCGCACTGGGACTTCCTTAGCCGGCAGCACGGCTTCCCTCCACCGCCCGTCAGCCGGGAACGGCGCCAACCTCCACCGCCCAGCCCGGCCTCGCTTCGCCTCGCCTGCTGCGGTCCCGCTCCCTGCGCCGCCGCCAGCGCCGCCTAGCGGCCGCCCCGTACCGCCGAGGCTGCGGTCTGCCCGCTGCGCGCGGGAGGGGCTGCGTGTGGATCGGCCGCCATCTTGGAAGGACCCTAGGTGGTGCGGGCCCCCGCCGGCCTTCCCTGGCGCTTGGCCAGTGTCGCAGGCTGCCTGTGCCAAGGTACTAGGTAGTGTGCTGAGGAACCGACCCAGTCCTGAGAAAGGCTGGGTGGTGGTGTGATGGCAATCGTCCGTGCAGGCTGCGTGGGCCAACAGCGGTCTCTGCCTCTGGTAAAATGACACTCTTGTTCTTCCCTCAGTGGGTCCTTTGAGCCAAAAGTGCCCACAGATGGCCCCCATGCTCTGAAATGCTCTTGGGGATGCTATTGATCACTTGTTGATGCCAAATGCCCTTGCGCAATCACCTGTTTATTTAAATCACGTCAATGTTGTGCTCAGAACAACGCTGCTAAAATAAGCAAACCTGGTTGGACGTTGCAGTGCTCCGCTTTGAGCAGGGCCCAAGCACAGGGCCTGGTGTGTAATCACAGCAGGGAATGCCTCTGGTGGTGCCAGCAACCCTCTTGGTGTTTGGTAGGATTAGAAAAGCACCTCACTCTTTACACCCACTGGATTTGTAGCAGCAGCTGTAACAGGTATTTCAGAAACAGCCACGATGTTCCCTTTTGTCCAAAGCTCATTAGGATACTTGAACTGGCTGAGGGGTCTGGCTCTGGAAGAACCAGAAGCACAAAGTCATCCTCAAAGATAATGGACATTGTTGCAGTTTGTTTTATTAGTGATCCATTTTAGGTAGTGTAGTGGTTGTTTTGTCACTTGCTTTGTATATTCTGTAATACTGTAATTATTTATCCAGTGGCACCATAGACTTTCTATGCAAATCATGAAGCGATCCACCTGATCTCTCTTTGTGGACTGAATAACCTAGCTTTTAATTCTTACATTAAGAGAAGCAAAAGAGCAGTGTGGCCAGCAGGGCAAGGGAGGGGATTCTCCCCCTTTACTCTGCTCTTCTCCGAACCNTCTATGATTCTACATTTTTCTGTAGCTTTTAGAGCCAAATATTTGTGTGGATTATTTTGCTGCATTTTGGGTTGCTTCATGTTCTACCATTCCTGGTAATGAATATATGAAGTACTTTGTGTGTAAGTGATATTAGTTAGACAGCTGCGGTTACAAGCAGCCCACATAATCGTATTAAATCAATATTAAATGCGTGCTGCCGAATAGTTGTCTTTGGGATGCTGATGGTCCCAATTTAATTTAAACTTCATCCCACTAGTGCTTCCAATAAAACCTCAGAGGAAAACAAATCAAAAATCAAATCCCTAAATGAGTAATTCCAAATGGAATAACAGACTGTTCATAATTGGTCCACAGCGGCTTTATTTAGGTGGATGTACAACAGTGTGCTGTGTGACAGAAAACAGTGCAAAACCTGGTCACTGTTCACTGCCATACAGCTGGCACTTGGCAGCTATGGAGAATGGGTTTTGATTTTGTGATAAGAGAATCTGTTTATTTTAACTAGGAAAATAGAAGAGGGAGTTATGATAGGAACATTGAAATACTTAAGAAAAGATCGAAATTCTTCAGAAAGCCAATTTGTCTTACTCTCCCACAGCTGTGCTGCTGTTGGTTCTGTTTTGTAGGATGGCCAAGATAGCATGAAAGCTAAAGAGGGGTAGAAACAAAGCAAACCTGAAACATTCCACTGGAACTTCTTAGTATTCAAATACTGGGGAAGAAGAAAGGCCAAGCCTGCAAGCAAAGTCTCCCTTTGACCAAAATTGTAGGCAGGAAACCTTGTCCATATGGAAACATCTCTGTTTTAATAGGCTGAATATTTGAGGAAGAACCTGGGACATAATTCATATGGATTTTTATTTGTGGCTTCATGGGACTTGCATTGTTTGTGGTTATGGATGAACAGGCCAGTTTAGTTGGAACAGGTTGCCCAGTGGAGTTGTGGATGCTCCCTCCCTGGAGATGTTCAAGGCCAGGTTGGATGAGGCCTTGAGCGACCTATTGTAATAGGAGGCGTCCCTGTCTATGCCAGGGGATTGGAACTAAATGATCTTTGAGGTCCCTTCCAACCTAAACCATTCTATGATTCTGTGATAGTGTACTGTGGTATTGCTAAGCTAAAGTTTCCTCATGACTTTACACCTAAAAGGGTGCTTAAGACATGTTGGTCACACCTGGCAAGTGCAGGTCATGCGTACCTTGGTCTCTAGTGTGTTCTTTGTGTATTTGTGTTGCCTCCTGTTTGCACCCAAGAGCGTTCCACAATACCTGTCTTTCACATGAATGAGTTATTGGGGAAGGAGAAAAGGAAAAAAACAGAGGGAGCAGCGTAGACCACATCCGAAGTTGCATTTGAAGTGGTGGTGTGTGCTTATGTGTATAGGTGTGTTCTTGTTTTCCTCCCAGGCTGCCTTTTGTATTGAACCTTAGCAGTAATGCAACACAATGCCCTTAATGCTGATGTTAATTTTTATTTTGGGATTTTTGATTTGGCATATGAGAAGTGAAAAAATGTTACCTAAAATCAAGAGAGGAAACAAAATTAATCTTTCTGTTGTTGCTTGACACATTGCAAATAGGCATTTTAATTTAGGTGTGTTTGACTTGGCTTTGATAGTGACAGAAGCTAAAATATCTTAGCAGCAGCAAGAAATTTTTAATTCTCTTCTGCCTCTGTGCTAACCTTCATTTTAGAATTATTTAAGTTAAGATGAGAATTATGTTCTGAGCCTTTCCCAAACAAGTCAGATTGCTAACACTAATGAAGGATGCAAATGGTGTACAAATAGAGCAAGTAAGGAATTTGCCATTTTTCAGCCCGAAAGAAAACAGGTCTGGCTGGTAGGTCTTCATACAGATTACACAGATGATAGGTATTTTTTGTTAAGTACTGATAAAAATTTCTTATATTAAATACCTTTATTTCAACTGGACCAGCAAAGACAAGTGATGCAAGTTATTTTTGTTGTTGCCATAAACAATTTAAAGTAATTATGTTTTAGTCATTAAATCACCATATTCTCATCTTTATTTCAGCTTCCTTTGATAGTGGTGATGCATAAATGCCTCAGTATATCCTCTTGGGATACATTACAATGATCCAGTATTTAGCAGATATACCCAAAAATAGCCTGTGGAAACTTCAGATCTGTTGAGACACATTTTAGCTACTGATGGGCCCAAAAAACCCCATGGACTTAAACATCTGTGAACTTAAGTCTAGGTTTAGATCTGTTTTTACTTTACAGCTTCCTCTTAGCTTTGTAAGCAGAACCAAAACCATGGTTTCAGGTCTCTCTTATCCTCAGGGTTAGGTGTGTGGGCTTGAAACTAAATCCAAATTCAGTGGTTTAGGCTTCTGCTTGTTTATTTATTTATTAATAATAAAAAAATCTGAATGTCATCTCAGCAGCTGACCATATAAGCTGTCATTTTACCATAGCTAGGTTAAGATTCTCAATACAAAGTGCAAAACTGTTCCTTAGGAAAGAAGAATGCAAGATGTTGCCCTGAGATGGTTAGCAGGTGGTGAGTTGACATAGTGTTTTCCTCCAGACCTCTGCTGGGCCACTCAATCTTGACCTGAAACCAAGTACTGGAATGATAATATATTATTACTGTTGAGCAGAGACTGCTCACAGCATAGGACAACAGTTGAATACATATGAAGTATATGAAGGAATCTGATTAGATACACTAACCATTTTCTGTTATAAGCAAGTATGTAGACAGGGAATTTGTAATTGTGGTTGGTTTTCTGCAGAAATTGTTGTGTTCTATTACATTCTCTTCACAGCAACATTAAGGAGTTCTTTCAATTAGACATCTTTTGAAATTGCCTTTAAAAAACAATATTCTTCTTAGTTTACAAATACATACTGGAGCCAGGCTAGTGGTTTTGTTGTGCATAGTTTTGGGGAATTGTTTAATTCTCCTTTCCGAGTCCTCTTTCTCTAGGTCAGCAGCCAGCAGTGAGGAACATGAAGTAAAAATAAAAATCCTATTTTTAGTTCAGCTACATAATGTCCTATTTATAATACTGAAATTTCAGCTACTACCTGCCCCCTTTCAGTTCAGGGAACCATCTCTCCTCTGGTAGCCTTCATTGCTCTTCTATTCACACCTGGCATTTGATCTTCCTGCAGTTATTTCTACAGGTTCAGGGATGCTTTTCCAAAAAGGCTCTTAATTCTGCACAGTGCTGACAGCTATCAGTTCAAGTAATTTGACTAGAAGTAAGGGCAAGTAGCAGCTAGCAAGAGATATTAAAATCTTGGCATAATTCATCCTCAAAATGTTGACGCCATGGAACTCTTGGGGGAAAGAAAAAAAAAAAAAAGATGTTGCAATCATAATGATGTATCAGTCTCTGCAACATCCAGATAAATGTTTCCTTCTGGTTTCAGTCCCTCATGACTACTGAACAAAAGATACTTTAACTTTATTTTCCTCAGGATGATACATGACAGTCATTTGCTGTTTTTCCCCCTTTTGTTTTGTGTAAATTTAACACAACTTACCACACTAACAATAGGAGACAAAGAGGAGCATACACATAAGCATCCCGTGGCTAACTGACAGGCTGCCTACTATTTGGAACGGAAATTGTTAAAAACCTGTTGAAAGCTTCAGAGCCTAGCTGAAGCCTGGGGTTTTGGCAGTCAGAGACTGCCCTTAGTGGAGGACCTTAAGAAAAATGCATTTGTGCAAAAGCAGTTTTTACCCTGCCCGCAGTCTTGGAGATAAGGCAGTAATTGTAACAACAGAATGGCTCCGAGATATATTTGTCAGCTTACGGACTTAGAAGAAAATGTTGACGTGCATGGTTTTGCCACCATCACAGAGTGGGCTTCAAAATGGTAATATCCCTCTGTTTAATCCAAAACTAAAGTAGGAAAATTCTCACTTAGAAACAGCTTATGAAACCAGATAGACCCTTTTCTCCAGCAGGGACCAGACACTGAAAATAACTTCTGTAAAACATTTTGTTTGTTTCCTCCATATGATGTATCTCACTTGAAAGAAATGACTGGTAAACATACTTCTTTTCAACGGGGTTGAGTCATGCTAGAGACTGATGAGGAGTTGGATGGGGGTGGCAGAGGAGGGAATGTAATTCTGGTAATGTGGAGACCTTGTCATTGTGTGGCAGAGTTTGAGCTTTAAGAGCCACGATTATGCTTGAGAGAAGGTGGGTTTTTTTGTGGTGGTTTTTTTGTTTGTTTGTTTGGGTTTTTTTTTTTTTTGGTGGATGGTTTTGTTGTTGTTGTGTGTTCCCCCCCCCCCCAATATTTGTGATACATGATGCCACATATACTGCATTGGAAACTGAATAAATAGACTGAGCAAGTAGTTAGCCAGGTATGGTTGGTTTGTTACAACAGAGGTGGCAAAGTCTGATGGCTGGAAACAGCTGTTCCTTAGGGAGCCATTTTAGATGAGACAAAACCAATGTAAACCCACAATTAAAACCCCAAACCAAACAAGCAACAAACCCTGCAACCCATACTGCTTCACAAACCTCAGTGACAGAGGTACAGAACACTTCATATAATTAGATTCCATATATAAATAACTCCCTATTTCATGAAATTTCACACATCTTCTGAACAACAACAAAGCTTTGTTTCATCATGTCCTGTTTCATCTCCTTCTTTGGAGAGCTCTTTTCCCCCTCCTTTTTACTATGCATTTTAAAATGTCAGAATAAATAATGGGAAAAAAAAATAAATTAAATAAAGGGGAAAACATATATCTTACAACTGCTCTGTCTCAAAGCCTTCATCTATAGTTGGGTAAGAGAGAAAGACAATGGTTGGAATGAGGTTAGATGGGACAAATGTGCAATTCTATTGTTATATTTAGTATTGCAGTTATCTCTGAGAGGAAATGAAGGTGGCAGGTTAGAAACATGCAAAAGAACAATATTTGAGAGTTGTCAGTCTCTGCTTGAGAAGACACCACAAGAGTCAACAGAAGGGTAAATATAGAAAATGTGAAAAAGCAGAAGGGTGAGAAGAGCCCCTTGGAAAATGTTCACAGAGTATGAAGGGAGGAGGAGGAAAAGGAGACTACTGAATGTAGCTCTGGGAGGAAAGGCAGGAAGGAAGCCTATTAGGTATATGTGATGGTTTGGGA
>WBNM01034123.1:0-19662 GCA_013399055.1 Ramphastos sulfuratus
TTACCATTCTATGATTCTTCCTGCCTGGGAGCAAGAATTTTCCCAATCACTTTGTTATCAGTCTACCATGACTCCTTGATGAGGATGGGAAGACGAGCCATTGGCCTTAAATCAACTCCACAGTGCCCTGCTGTCAAGAAACTCCGAGAATGGCTTCCTGCTTTGAGGAAAAAACACTTTGTCCCAGCTTCCGCTTGTTTTTCTGCCCTGAGACAGTCGGTTTCCTTCTATTTTAACCTCTTGGGACCTTGATAAATGTGTTGAAAAGATAATACACTCCAATCACATGCTCACAAACAGATCCTGCACACAAAGATGTCTTGAAAGAGCTGAGAGGAAGTGGCCCAGCAGAACTGTTTTCTGACCTTTGGCGGTCTGGGTGGCACCAGCCCCCCATGAGCTGCATTCCCTGGCTCTGGCACTTCATGGAGACAATGACTCTCGTGGAGCTCAGGCCAACACCATTTTTAACAGCAGGTGATGAAATGCATGGGTTCCCATCTCCAGCAAACACACCCCTCTGTGACACAGGCCATTCCCTCCCTGCCCACCAAGGGCAAGCCAAACCAGGATAATCACCGTGAGCAGCTCATCTCACTTGGTGCCATGGTCTAGTCTTGAGGTCCGTGGTAATGGGTTGGACTTGATGATCTTTGAGGTCTCTTCCAACCTTGCTGTACTGTGATACTGTGATCTGCAGCTGGGAGAGTCTTTTCCAGCTGGGAACCTGAAATGAAAAGCTGATTAGCCTACATCTTCTCACCAGGAGGCTGGCCACCTCCTTCAGCAGCAGAAGGATGAGGAGCAATGGGTTTAAACTGGCAGGGGGAAGATTTAGACTGGATGTTAGGAAGAAGTTCTTTACAGCAAGGGTGGTGAGACTCTGGCACAGGTTGCCCAGGGAGGTGGTGGAGCACAGAATCACCCAATGTGATCTTTGATCACATTGGGTGATTCTGTGCTCCACCACCTCCCTGGAGGTGTTCAAGGCCAGGCTGGATGAGGCCTTGAGTGACCTGTTCCAGTGAGAGGTGTCAGGGGTTGGAACTGGATGATCTTTGTGGTGCCTTCCAAGCTAAACCTTTCTATGATTCTATGAAACACTGTTAGGGTAAAATTAACTTTTGAGTAGAGATTAGCATAAGGAATCTGAAACCCCAGAGCTGCTCCTCCTGCTGATCAGTGGGCTTTAATGAGGCTGGTTCATTGGAGCACTCTGGTGTGCTTCTGTCTGTAAAACACAAAGGATTCTTTTGTGCAAAGAAATCCTCACTAGCATCTTTCCCTTCAGATGAAGTGTCCATAGGAATCCTGAGCAATCCAGGCTGTTGCAAGGCTGGACCTCTTATGGGATCATCATTTCCACTCCATGACTCCTGGATTGCTCAGGATGGAGGAGAATCTGATATGCTGCACACTCCTCTGATGGTTGCTTTGGACAGCATTGCTTAGCTTTTGTAGTCCAACGGCACAGACCGAAAGCTTCCAGACATCAGCATAAAAGCAGCTTCTGTCCCTGTGGCAATCACTGCGCTCTTGAAAGCTGTGAAAGGCATCCTGAGATGCTCTCTGCCCACCCGTGGGCTGCAAATCAGCAGAGGTCAGGAATAATCTGTGCTTCAGTGGGCTGGGGGAGTCAGGAGGGCACATTGGCAAGCAGCAGCTTTGTCTCTGGATCTGGCAGCAAGGTCAGCGTCTCACTGGAGCGCTGCTGAGTATCAGTGGGGATTGTCCTGTTGGAGGGGCTTAAGCCTTTAGACCAAAATCAAAGAGGCTTCAATTATATGACCCTTGAAAATCTCAACATTTCCAGTCATTTTTTTTTTTCATAACCAGTGCTGTGTCTTGTGTTCAGCTGTGCCAAGGCTACGGTTGTCAGGCTGCTTCTATCCCTGCACGAAGGTTTTCCTGACTTTCCAGTTCTGCACTATTTTTGTCTGTCTTTCCCTAGAAGAATTCTAAGTTTGTCATCTTTGGTCATGAAACACTGCTCTCTGTCTAAAGGCCATTCTCAGGTTATTATTGGAAGCCTAAAGGGTGTTTTGGAGCAGGAATTTGTTTTTAAAATAGCACACATACAAGAGATGATAGTTCAGTTCCCATTTTCCTAACACAGCTATTTTCCGTTCCGACAAGGATGGAGTTCCAGTGTCAAAACAGCAATCCTGTTTGTAGCTTGCAAAATACTCTGGGATCATTGTATTTTTATCTAGTGATTGGGAGAAAAGGTTGGAAATTGGGAAGTCTAACCCTTGAATGCATCATTTTCCCATCATCCAGCCTGAATTGCTTGGTCTGCTATACACTGAGGAAGCTGCCTGAAAATGGGAAGCCGTTGTAGGTTAGCTGAAAGAGGGATGCATGTCAAGCAAGGATTTTCAAAGCCAGCATGCTCCCAGCATCCAGGAATCTTTCCCCTAGCCTCACTGCCTTTTAAAGGCTTCTGCATGCTTGCAGAAAGTAGTTGGTCTCTCAGCCCAGCTGGGAATAGGTTTCCAAAGAGTTAAACGTCACCGAAGAACCAAATTTAGATGAATCTTGGAGCTTTAGTAGCACAAAGAAATGGACTGCTTCAGTCAGAATGTTCTCAAAGCTGCATGCTTCCAGAGTGAGATAAGAGTCCAGGGAATGACAGGGAGGAAGGAAGGAGCAGATGCCTCACTGTGCTAACAGATTCTGGCTAACTGTAAAGAATCAAGCTGCTGAAACGAAGCTAATGTAATCTTCTCTTCACTGAGCCCTGCTGACTCCTGTGCTGATTCCCTGGTCCTTTCTTGCAGGTATCTCCACTCCTGGGAATGATAACAGGGACACTCATCTTGATATTTGTACCTGCTGCTAAAAGAGGAAATGCTGAACAACTCGGGCCCCAGCTGAAGGTTCAGACCTCGTGGCTAAGAGACATGAAAGCACTGATTAGAAAGTAAGAGCACTCCAGTACAAAGCATTCCCTGTCTCCAGCACTGAAACAGAGCATCCTATGGCCTGTGCTCTTAGCACTGGGGGACTGGAAAGTGGCACCACGCAGGGAGTTGGGGGCAGCTTGGTCTGTGCACCTAGGAAAGGGAATCAGCTGTGTTTTCATGAGGTAGTGGTGATGATGGCTTCCCACTTTTGCTCTAACCCTTCCAAAAGTGAGATCTAAGAGATCCCAATGCTTTGTTTGGCTCATACTTCAGACAAAGGGAGGCTTTTGAAGTGTAGGAATTGCTGTATCCCTGTATTAATTGTTGTGCCACTTAGATCCTTTTTCTTCCATAAAGGATTTTTTCCTTCTGTGAAGGAGCTGCTCTGCTGAGGGCAGAGTTAAACAGCAGAGTGGAAAACACACAAAAGCTGGCACCACATGGCAAATTTCAAGGTATTTGCTTATACAGCCACATGTGACTGGATGCACAAGCAGTGAATGTGCTCATGTGTAGGGGGGAAAAAAATGTGTAGGTGTGCAGGAAAGTTTGTGTGCCCACAAGGGTTTAAGCAGCTCTGCTTGCTTCCAGAGCACTTTGCTGTGAATGTGCAAGCACTTGAATTGTGAATTCAGTGCTGCATTGGAATTCTGAGGGGAACCTTCTGGTGCCCTTCATGTTTGGAACTGCTGGCTAGAATGTCTTCCTGGTGTTGTCATCCAGTATCAGAGGGCTAAGAAAAGTGATGATGGTTTATAGATAGGAATATTTATCAATATTTCTGCATTACTTGTTCAGGGAGCTTACCCAAATAGTAACAGTATGGTGGGTGGAGAGGAGGAGTTGCAACTAGACATCCAGGTGAACAGGTGACTTAGTGACTAAATACTGATAGTGGTCCCATGAAAAATGGGCTCTGTGAAGCACCTCTGAAGAGTTGTTACCAATGGAGCATCACACATGAAGAATTAGTCCATGCCTCTTATTCTCCATTGCTTTGTACCTTGTGTTGTCTCTGTCCCTTGGCAAAGGGAGCTGACTAGTCAGGGAGAGCACAGAGCTTTGCCGCTGAAGCACTACCTCCTGTCTGGAGCTCCTCCTTTCTGCCTTCTACCACTAAACCTCCTCTTGGCTTTGCCTCTTGCATCTCCACAGCCGCAGCTACGTGTTCTCATCGTTGGCCACCTCTGCTGTCTCCTTTGCCACGGGGGCACTGGGCATGTGGATCCCTCTCTACCTTCACAGAGCACAGGTGGTGCAGAAGACAGCAGAAACCTGCAGCTCGCAGCCCTGTGGCACCAAAGACAGGTGAGATTGACACGCAGCTGCTTTAAAGATGGGGAGAAGGGAGTGTTGGCTTATTTACCAGAGGAAGCAGGCAGGTCCCAGAGAGGCAAGTTGCTAGAATGTCAGTAATTTCCTCTAGGCCTTTGCAACAATGGTAGGAAATGCTGAGATTTGTAAACGAGGTTTTATTTCTCTTCTTCATTGCATGAAGTCAAAGCCAGGGAGAAGTGGTGACCTCAGCTCTGTCTTAGTTCCCAGAAAGGAGACTTTTGTCTTTGCCTTAGAGGGTGTTTGGAAAGCTAAGCACTTGGTTTCTGAAGCCCCATACATTTAATCTGTGATAGCAGCAGAATAAGCTGGCAGGTTGGTGGTGTACAACCACAGTGGTGGTTGTAATTCAGAGGTTGGACTGATTCCCCTGAAGGCTGCAGGGGCTAACCATGAAGACTTCTGTTTCTGTCTGAGGGTAGACTGCATTTCAGTCCTCTGTATACTGCTGTGTCTGCAGAGTTTGGCTGAAAATGGTGCAGAGATATGAGTCTGGAGTGCTTGGTGTTATGCAGTGGTTTGGTTTTTCAGCCCCAGTTACATAACATCACTTGCAGCACATAAGCTGTGAAGAGTAATTCGTCACTTGGTGCTTTACCTCCACGACAAAAAGCATTAAATGCTTTTTAAAAGGCATTTCTCCAGGTGAAGAAAAGATACAGAAAACAGCTTTTTTTTTTTGTCAGCCCTTCTACTTTTTTAGCTTGTTAGGGAAGGAAAAAATAACATCAGGAAAACCTTCTTGCTGGAGCTGACACAATCCCATCTCAGGTAAACTACTTAGTGATTCGGAGTGCCATCAGCCACAGCGCCCAGCGGGCAGCCTCAGTCTGTCCTGCAAAAATGCAGTGAGCAGAAAATACAGCTCCAGTCTGACTGCCCATCTGCTGTTTACACAGAGAACTTTTCCACTCCTTGATGACACCTACATTTTGAGCTGCCCTGGAGCTACTCTAATGCAGTTGCTGAAGACTCTGTAATCCGAGTCCTGAACCTACAACATGGAGAGTCTTGGGCAGCTCCTGGCTCTTTAAATGTAAACAAGCACATTTCAAATGTGTAGCCTGACATAAAAAGAAAAAAAAAGGCTTCTTTGAAGGCTTCCAGGAGACCTTAGAGTAGCCTTCCAATATCTGAAGGGGGCCTACAGGAAGGCTGGGGAGGGACTATTGACAAGGTCTTGCAATGACAGGACAAGGGGCAATGGGTTTGAACTGGCAGAGGGGAGATTGGAACTGGATGTTAGGAGGAAGTTGTTTGCAGTGAGGGTGGTGAGACACTGGCACAGGTTGCCCTGGGAGGTTGTGGCTGCCCCCTCCCTGGAGGTGTTCAAGGCCAGGTTGGATGAGGCCTTGAGTGACCTGTGCTAGTGGGAGGTGTCCCTGCCTATGGCAGGGGGTTGGAACTGGATGATCCTTGAGGTCCCTTCCAACCTTACCATTCTATGATTCTATAAGTGGTCTGAAAGGGGTTAGGAAGTCAAAGTCTGCTGTAAGGAGAGACTGAGGGAGTTGAGGCTATTCAGTCTGGAGAGGAGAAGGCTCCCAGGTGACCTTAGTGTGGCCTTTCTGTATCTTAAGGGGGCTACAAGAAAGCTGGGGAGGGACTTTGTAGGATGTCAGGTAGTGATACGACTGAGGGGAATGGAACAAAGCTAGAAATGGGGAGATTCAGCCTGGATGTTAGGAAGAAGTTCTTCACCAGGAGGATAGTGAGAGCCTGGAAGGGGTTGCCCAGGGAGGTGGTAGAAGCCTCATCCCTGGAAGTGTTTAAGGCCAGGCTGGATAAGGCTGTGGGCAGCCTGATCTGGTGTGAGGTGTCCCTGCCCATGGCAGGGGGGTTGGAACTGGCTGATCCTCGTGGTCCCTTCCAACCCTGACTGATTCTATGATTCTATGAAAGTGACTGTAGTTAGAGTCTTGTTAGGTTTGTATTGTTCTTATACACCTCAGCCAGCCTATGAGTGAAGTAGACATCACCATTATTTTCACAGCCTATTGTCATTAAAATATTCCAATTAGCCTCAAACCAGCACAACCCACCCCTGTCTATTTCACTCAGAGCTTTGCTGAGAACTGACTAATCTAAACCAATATTTACAATAATGAATATTCCAAGTTCAGTTCACAGTTCATTCAGGCCACCTCTGATGGAGGGGATTGAAAAGCTCAGGAAACAGGAAGCAGTTTGTCCCCTCACAGATGAGATGAGAACAGGGACTCCCAGGTGACATTGGGTTTGTGCTCACCTACTGTAGGTTCTCTCATAGATTCTTTGGATGCCAGGTAATGCCTAGAACACTTTCCCTTCAGTTTCCCAGCGTGCAGTCTGTGATTTCCCCTTACCTATCAATGTGCAGCTATCGCTTAGCTGTGTGCACACATAGAGAGCCGTAGGGCGCAGCTGGTAGGAAGCTCAGCTCCACACAAAGCAGCAGCATGAGCCCTTCACCCCCCTTTGCGTTGTGATGGGTGCCTGTGTGCAAGGCTGACTTTCAGATGCTGGTTTTCCTAACTGCAGGGGGAGAGTGCTAAACTCCCAAGCCCTCCGCGGGGGAGCTCCTTTGTTTTCTTTTCAATCTGGGAAGCCAATGTGCAGGTCTCCAGTAGTTGGTTTACCCCAGCGATTTGTTCAAAGCCCATGCCCATTTAGAGGGAAAACTCCTACAAATAAACCTGTCTCTCCTCTTTTTTTGTGTGTGTGTCCTTTTCATTAGCTTGATCTTCGGAGCAATCACCTGCTTCACTGGCTTCCTGGGCGTCATCACAGGGGCAGGGGCAACCAAGTGGTGCCGGTTAAAAACGCAGCGAGCTGATCCTCTTGTCTGCGCTGTTGGCATGCTAGGATCAGCCATCTTCATCTGTCTGATCTTCGTTGCTGCCAAGAGCAGCATCGTGGGAGCCTATGTAAGTATAATCCTTTGCATATGCCTTTTACTCTCCCTGCTAAACTCCTTCAGAGGACTCCATGTGTTGTTTGTTCCCTGCAGGGAGCTTGAGAGGTTGGGTTTGGTTTCCCCTTTCTGAATGTCCTTCGTTTTGGCACAGTCTAGGTGTGCTTGGAAGGGATAATGATAGCTCAGCTGCTTATCCTCACTTACTGACTGTCATCAGAAGTCAGAGCTGGGGATGTAGTGCATGCATGGAAACCCACAGCTCCCTGCCTTTCAGTTGCTCTGTCTGTACCTCTATCCTTACCTCTTACCTAATACTTTGGCCACTTCCCATGCAATAAAGGTATTGTAGCTGCAGTGATACCAAATCATAATTGCACAATAATTTGTCTGTGGGCATGCTTTTGGCTACCTGTAAGTACCATTAATTTCCATTAAGTAGGTAGCTTGCTGCAGTATTAGTTATCATCTGATTGTAATTTGTTATCTGTATTGCCAGAGCACCTAAAGTCCTAATCATAGCCCAGGAAGCCACTGTACTTGATGCTGCTCAAATGGAGATTAAAAGATGGGCCCCTCCCTGAGAGTTTGTAATAAAGGCATCAGATAGATCCAGACAAATAGACCAAAGGGAGAAGGAAAAACTCAAGTATAACAATCCAGCCTCAGGCTAGGATTTTGCTTCCAGTAGACAGTGAGAATCCAGTACACTGAAGAGGCCCCAGGTTGCCTTTCAGTGTGCTAGAGAGAAACCTAGGACCTGGGAGAAGTTTTTGCAGGCAAAGCATGAGAGGGTTGGAGTTGGATCACCTAGATAGGATGGAGTCAAAACCTGGGAAAAATACAGTAAAATTTATGGGTGGCTTTTCTCATTTTTGATTGCTTCCTCAATGGTTGTGCCCTGGCTGTCACCCTGAAACAGCATCCCTGAATCCTGTGTGACTGTGAAAGGCAAGAGCAATGTTCTGCTCTGTCCCCCAGTGTGGTGGCACCTGCAGACTTTCTCTACTGTGACTGTTCTTAGATGTCTGCACTGATTGCACCATGCTTAAATGGAAGGGTTAGTGGTCCTGGACCCCTCATTAAATGGAAGGGTTAGTGGTCCTGGACCCCTCATTAAATGGAAGGGTTAGTGGTCCTGGACCCCTCATTAAATGGAAGGGTTAGTGGTCCTGGACCCCTCATTAAATGGAAGGGTTAATGGTTCTGGACTCCTCATTAAATGGAAGGGTTAATGGTCCTGGACCCCTCATTAAATGGAAGAGTTAATGGTCCTGGACCCCTCATTAAATGGAAGGGTTAATGGTCCTGGACCCCTCACTTGCTTAAAGCATTACAATTATCTCTTCCTGGCATTTAAATGAGTCCCCATGAGATGAGGTTGTCTAACACTTGAGCTGTGGTGGCCACCAATGATCTGGCTCCCTGCCCTAGTCAGCAGTCAAGAGATTTTGATGTCAACTGATAGTGGCATCAGCTTAATGAAGTGTTCAGCACTGCAGCAAGGATCAGCAGAGCCTTTACTTTTTAATGTCTTGGCTTTGGGGGGTTTGGATTATTTCTGGAGAAGACCTACATTGCCATTAGCAAGATCCCCTGTCCCTTACAGGCTGTGGGCTCTCTGCTCTCTTCCTCCCCTGAGCACACACAGGAGCACAGGATGTTAGGGGTTGGAAGGAACCTAAAGAGATCAAGAAGTCCACCCCCCTGCCAGAGCAGGATCACACTTTTTCTCCTCTGCTCAGTCCTGTCTTGCAGATGGATTTGGTCCCTGAGGGCAGCTGCTACTCCAGTTCTGCAGCAGCCTCTCCTACTCGGAGCAGGTAGACAGAATTCCTTGTCCCAAGCAATCTGTGCTAGTGCAGTAAATGATTGCCAGTGCAGGAAGTGGCTGCAAAGTGAAATAAAGCAGCATTCCTATCACCTATCTGCCCAGACAATTGCATTTCTATCTTTTGCTCTCACCTGGCTCTATAGTCCAGTCAGTTCTTGTTCAATTTCCCTTGCAGCCTGTGGATTTGTGTGTTCTAGTCCAGCCCCTTAAAGCAGCAATGTTCATCTCTTTAGATCCCAATCTTTCTGAAATATGTCCTCTTTGCAATGTTGGTTTTCAAACCTGTCTCTTGAAACCCATTAGCTTCATGGCATCATCACATTGCTCTACTCAGACATTTCAGCAGCAGCAGATTTCACACTGGTGTAAATCTCCAAATGGCTGGAGAGAGATGCTTTGCTTTGCCATCCTTTTGACACTGTTCCAAGTTCCTGTTGTACCTCAATTTCAACATCTCTTTCAATTCCTCAAAGACACTTTATAGTCTTGCAGAGACAGTAAGTCCCAGGGTGAAACATTACCATGGAGCTTTTCCAGCATCTCAGTCTCAGCCCCAGGGACCTTCTGCTGCCATGGTGTTGGTGACTTACCTGTTTCTGAGGCATCAGTATTGCCCAGCACTGAGATAGAGTTAGACTTGCTTCAAATTCAAGAGTGCTTGTGGGAATCTCACTCACCATTGCAGAGAGAAATACAAATAATGAAGATGTAGACAGGGATCAGGCATTGGAATGAGTTGCCCAGGGAGGTGGTGGAGTCACTGTCCCTGGAGGTGTTTAAGACACCTGTGAACTTGGCTCTTGGGGACATGGTTTAATGGCCATGGTGGTGCTTTGTTGATGGTTGAACCATCTTAAGATGGTTGATCTTAGAGGCTGATGATCTCAGAGGTGTTTTCTATCTGAAACAATTCTATGATTCTGTGATATGCACTTTGCAAATAACCATGGTAGAGGTTTATACCCTGCTTAGATTTTGCTGTGAGAGCTGCAGGTCTGTCCACTCTGAAACCTACTTCATTTACCATCTTGAAAAACCAGCATTGGTTTACCAATCCCATAAACAAGAAGACTTGAGGTGTGGACATAACTTCTGCCAGCTCATCACAGATGAGCAACTGGACACCAAGTAAAGATGGTGAGATGATCTCTTACAACACAGCTGGATTCTGAAGAGGGCAGATCTGCAGGGCTGAAACCTCAGTGTTAAAATGAGGCTTCAAGAAGTGTGTGAGGAGTCAAAGCTGTGAGAGTTTCAGGAGCCATGGATGTGTTCTGGGGACTGCCCTATTTGCAGTAAGCATCCCTAGAGCCTCTCTCCAGCAGAAATGCCACATATCCTCATCTACCCTCTGCAGTGGATGAACTCATTTTCCTAAATCCCCATCAGCAGCTGAAGGACAGACTTTTTTTTTTTTTTTTTTAATGTCACTATCCTTTGTCCTACTTTTGGATCTTCCTCCTGTTCCTCTTTTACCATACCCAGACATTAAGCAGGTGTTTCATAGAAACATGTCAGGTGAAACACACATTGGACAATTCCAAACTGATGCACTCTGCAGTCTGTAGCATTTCAGTGATTAATTTACAGGATTTGTGCTGAATGCCTGCAGAAGAGGCCAAGTCTTACTTGCTGTGTGTAACAACTCATATGCTACATGTACACAAGTCATATATCCTTAAGGCAAGAGGTTGCCTGTCTCAGTGCTGCACAAGCAGGCAGGGCATCTTGATGCTGCATTCAGAAGTGTGAGTACATCTTTCCCAAGCTCAGCCTAATCTGTCCAGCCACACAACCCCAGCAAGAGCATCTGCAAAGCTGCAGTAGGACAGATTTCAGAGCAGATCCTATGAGCACAGCTGTGGCTCCACCTTGCCCATGCTATGTGACATGTGGCTTCAGATCCTCTCAGCACCTTTGGTTGGTTGGTTTGTGTTTCTGAGCTTGGCAGTTGAGATTTCCAGAGCTAGGATTGTTTAATTTGGAGAAGAGGAGGCTGATTTGGAGGAGTCATTGCTCTCTATAACTACCTGAGATTGGAGTGAGTTGAGGATTGGTCTCTTCTCCCAATAATAAGTGATGGAAGAAGAAGAAATGGCCTCAGATTGTGCCAGGGGAGGTTTAGGTTGGATATTCCTGAAAGAATGGAACAGGCTGCCCAGGGAGGTGGTGCAGTCACCATCCCTGGAGGCGCTCAAAAAACTTGTAGCCATGGCACTGTGGCTCTGTGAATGTGTGAGATGGGAGTGAGTAAGGAAGGAGTGCTGGAGGCAGAAAGGATCTGTGGTGGCTGCTGCTACCACACCACCACAGAAAGCAGCTCTCATCCCACTACATACAGAGGGCTTTTAGGGTATCTTGTGGATGGTCTGCACAGTCAGGAGTTGTATTGCCAGACCCTGGTGTTGCAAATCCCACACTTCAGTCCTGTCTGGGCTGGCTGTAGGTATCAGCAATGCCTACGCCTGCGTCCCCTCCAAAAAAAAAGGACAGCAGGATGCTGCCAGGGAGGGAAGGGACCTTGCACATAGTGGGCAGAGACCCTCATTTGGTTTGCTACCAAGCTCAACACATAACTTAATTCCTGGTGATGCAAATGACTCTGTTTGGGGGATTTGTGGCTGCCTCACCTTTTCTAACTGGCTTTTTGGAACGGAGCGATGCGAATATGGTGGCCTGGGGCTGTCTCTTCTTGCTGGCTTCTCACATTCCTCTGTAACCAGAAGTGCCAGCCTTTTATTTATCAGCTCTGTAGATGATAAACACTTTACACTAACAAAGTTGCAGGCCAACCCTCTAGAGCTCTAATAAAAGCCTATAATTTTCTAATATTCAGGCTAAACCACAACAGTAACCAAAGGTGTATTGTGCAGGGCTGAAACAAATGAGCAATGAAAGGAAGTTTGTGATAGGTTATTTTTTTCCTTTGAATGTCAAGTGAATAAATCTCCTTTTGTGTGTGTTTTGTTGCCACAGATTTGCATTTTTATTGGAGAAACTCTTCTGTTTTCCAATTGGGCTATCACAGCAGACATACTAATGGTGAGTGCACTTTGGAACAGCATCTTTCCCTTCTGCTGGCCAGAGCAGTTTCTCAGCTTGCAAAACCAACCTAAGACAACAATTTCTCCCAAATTCCTAACACCTGCTTCAGCCTATCCTCTCTTTCTTCCCCCCTCTCTTTCTTCCCTCTCTCTTTCTTCCCCCCCTCTCTTTCTTCCCCCCCTCTNGAGAAGAGATGTCCAGAAAGGATGCCTGTGCTGAATTTGAATGAGTTTGAATTAAAATGAGAATAGAATTCAAAGGTGGGGGCACAAAACTGCACAGGCAGAGAAATCAGGCAGCCTTTCCTAATAGTCAGCACTTTAGTGGATTTTGTTATCAATAACTTGGCTTTGTTCTGCAGTAGGAAATCCTTCCCTCCCTCCCTGCTCTGGCCACAAAGGCAACCATCCACCTCTCTCTTTGGCTTCACTCCAGTAAAGCTACCATTCAACACATACACAATAGAAACTACCTCTGGGAGAGGAGAGAGGAAAAGAAAGTATAAAGAATATTTTTTGGAATGTTTCCACCTTGTCCAAGAGGAAACTGTTGGGGACTTTTCACCTTGTGCCCTTCATTTGCCACTCTCTTTCCACCACAGAACTTTTTAAGTCTTTAAAATCAGCAAGGTGACCTCAGCAGCCAGATTGTCATGTGAAGCAGTCTGGAGGTTCCTTAGGGATGCTTCCACCAGAAGCTATCAAACCTCCTGTATGTTGAAATCCCATTGTGAGGGATGTGACTTGTTGCTCATTGTATGGGAAAGGAAGAAAGTAGGGCAGAGAACCACTACAGGACTTGCCTGAGGTTTTTTTGGCAGCTTGTTGACAGCACTAAAAATACAAAATCAAGTCTGGCATCAAGAGAAAACTCCCTTGACTTGTGTTTGTTGCTTATGCAAACATCAACAAGAAAACAATCTGGCTCAGTACTCCTAGATGGAAAGATAATGGTGTTGATGTATTGATTGAGTAAAGAGCTTCAAGCTTCTGCTTCAGCTCTGTTTATGGTTTCAGTTCAAGGCTGTGTTTGTATTTTAAGGTAGCACACTTGTAGGTGCCATAATTGCCTGGCTTGATGAACTTTTCATCTTTAAGCTATTTGTCTCAGGAGACTCTGGGAGGTGGGGATGGTTAACTCTGCTTCTGCCAGGTGTGACTAAAGCCCAGAGAAACAAAGTGTAGCAGTGTAACATCAGATAGCTTTTAATTACTGAGTGTGTGCAGTTCTGGAGCCCCCAGCACAGGAAGGACATGGAACTGTTGGAGTGGATCCAGAGGAGGCCACAAAGATGCTCAGAGGGCTGCAGCAGCTCTGCTGTGAGGACAGGCTGAGAGAGTTGGGCCTCTGCAGCCTGGAGAAGAGAAGGCTTCAAAGAGACCTTATAGTAGCTTTCCACTATCTGAAGGGGGCTACAGGAAGGCTGGGGAGGGACTATTGACAAGGTCTTGCAATGACAGGACAAGGGGCAATGGGTTTGAAGTGGCAGAGGAGAGATTTAGACTGGATGTCAGGAGGAAGTTGTTTGCAGTGAGGGTGGTGAGGCACTGGCACAGGTTGCCCAGGGAGGTTGTGGAGCACAGAATCACAAAATGTGGTCTTTGATCACATTCTGGGATTCTGTGCTCCACAACCTCCCTGGAGGGGATCAAGGCCAGGTTGGATGAGACTTTGAGTGACCTGTTCCAGTGAGAGGTGTCCCTGCCTATGGCAGGGGGTTGGAACTGGCTGATCCTTGAGGTCCCTTCCAACCTTACCATTCTATGATTCCTCTTGCCAGTTTAGCTTCAGTGTGGTAGAGCTCTTGCCTGGGCTGCACAGGTGGTTCCTCTGTACTTACAGGGGGGCTGCAGCTCATGCTGGGTTCAAGGCTGCTGTGGCCATTCATTAAGTGGTGTCTCAGCACTTAGATCTGTGTTGAGGGAGAAATGATAGCTCTGCATTTGTAGCTGCTCATTACTGCCTCCTGCCAGAGCTCCCTTTGCAGCTGACTTTGGCTGTGATGTTTCCAGGAGCTCTCCCAACTCTCAGGTCAGAGTTAGCTGATGGAGTGAAATAGCAAATCTTCTGTGTCTTCACTAGCACAGGTTGGAACAAGCATGGGCTTGGCCAGCAAGCACATCTGCAGCCCTCCAGCAGTGTCTCAAAGAACAGCTGAGTCAGGCAGCACAGCTGGACAGCAGCTACCTGTCATAGAATCACAGAATGGTAGGATTGGAAGGGACCTCAAGGATCATCCAGTTCCAACCCCCTGCCACAGGCAGGGACACCTCCCACTAGCACAGGTCACTCAAGGCCTCATCCAACCTGGCCTTGAACACCTCCAGGGAGGGAGCAGCCACAACCTCCCTGGGCAACCTGTGCCAGTGTCTCACCACCCTCACTGCAAACAACTTCCTCCTAACATCCACTTTCAATCTCCCCTCTGCCAGTTCAAACCCACTGCCCCTTGTCCTGTCATTGCAAGACCTTGAGCAGAGCTGCTGCAGCCCTCTCAGCATCTTCATGGCCTCCTCTGGATTCACTCCAACAGTTCCATGTCCTTCCTGTGCTGGGGGCTCCAGAACTGCACACAGGACTCCAGATGGGGTCTGAGGAGATCAGAGCAAAGGGGCAGAATCCCCTCCCTTGCCCTGCTGCCCACACTGCTCTTGCTGCAGCCCAGGACTCAGTTGGCTGTCTGATGTGTCCAAGGTCCTCCAGAAAAACTGTGCAAGAAAACTTGACCTACATCACCTCATTATCTCAAGCCAACCCCAAAAGACATTTTTCAACCCAGTTCTTTGGTATATCAGGTGCACAAAGGATGCCATCAGCTCCCCATTTTAATTACTGAGAGGTTCTGGTGCTGATTGCAAATCTGACCTCAGTATCCTGTCACTTTCTAACAGCTTTTGTAGGGTTTGCCATCTGTCTGACAGCACCCTATAGACAGCTGCAGCTTGTAGGGATGAATAAAGCTTATGAGGAGCAACTGAGGGAGCTGGGAATGGTTAGTTTGAGGAAGAGGAGGCTGAGGGCAGAGCTCATTGCTGTCTACAACTACCTGAAGGGACACTGTGGAGAGGCTGCTGCTGGGCTCTTCTCACAGGCAATTGGAGACAGAACAAGGGGGAATGGCCTCAAGCTGAGGCTGGGGAGGTTTAGGCTGGACATTAGGAAAAAGTTTTTCCTGGAGAGAGTGGTCAGGGACTGGAATGAGCTGCCCAGGGAGGTGGTGGAGTCACCCACCCTGGCTGTGTTTAAGGGTGGTTTGGATGTGGTGCTTAGGGCTATGGTTTAAGGTGAATCTTGCAGAGTAGGGTTCTAGGTTGCACTTAGTGATCCTGAGGAGCTTTGCCAGCCTACATGTTGCAGTGATTCTGTGATTTGCACTCATTTATGTTGCTCTGGTGCAGAAGAGCTGCAAAAGAAATGATTGGAAATAATTCCTTAGTTCCAGTTTCCAAAATACAGTGAAGAAACCAAAACCATGTTAAAAATTGGCTTTGGGCAATCGGTGCCAACTCCTAAGCCTGCTGCTTTCTTGTGTATTTAGAGAAATGAACTCAGTGTCATCTCTGATGCCCAGCCTGATGCATTATCAGCACAAGTGGCCCTGTAAAAGTGGTCTACCAATAAATGTAAACATCCACTCAGATCAATGCAAGCCTGCAAACAGATGGTCTGAAGTGCATTTGTATTACACAAGGGGCTGGAGAGGATGTTTAGTCAGCCAAAAGGTGAGAGCCAGGGCTGGAATCACATTTGACAGACAGCTTGGTAAGAAGTCCTAGCCAGAGGAAGGTGTGGATGTGCTTTAGCAAGGCTCACTGTAGATGTTTGGCAAATTAATTTCTCCTGATTACTATTTATTTGGTGTAATCAGAAGCGTGTCTGTTCTTGCCTGGGGCTGCTGAGGAGTTTAAAAGCATTATTAGCCTAAGCTTAACAACACTCACATCATATACATAAATATTATCCTGTTTTCATGGATAAAAAGCTCTCAATGCTAGCTGAACACTTCCCACTGATTTCATTATGCCAGGAGTGATGCTTTTTGGGAAGTGCATCCCAAATGATTTATGGTAGCTCTCCCAAGACTCATGGATCTCATGACTGCTTAAGAACCCCATCAGGCAGGGCAGGAAAACATCTTCAGAGGTTTTGCAAGTTTAATGTCCTTGGCAAAAGAAGGATGCTTGCTTATTATCTCCAGATTTAATTGCTGCCTCTTTCTAGCTTTGTGCTCCCACTGCATCTCCTGCCCTTGCCAGGGTAACGGTTGGCAAGCAGCTCCTCAAACTGTCTGCAGTGAAAGGTTCTGAGAGCTGGGTCTGATAAACCATCAGCACTGCAGAATGTGTGGCACTGCCTGAGGTTTGAAGAGGCTGATACTGGTTCCAAATGCAAATTTGCACAGAACAGGCCTTATTCTCCTGAGCACAACTCTCCAAATCTCCTCCCAGGCGCATGCTCAGATGGTAGGCAGGGAGGGGTGGGAGTGTGTCTGTGTTGCTTATGGAGCATCCTAATTATGAAACAGATTTTATCAACCAGCTTTGCAAACTGGCCTCAGAATTACCCCAAAGTAGCATTAAAACTGCCTTGTAACAGCAGTAATGAATGAGCCTCAGTGCAGCAGGCCAGTGTGTAACATTCTGAGACGTGCTGAGTGCTTGAGACTTAGTAGAACCTGGTCTTAATGAGTGAGGTTCCTCCTCCATAGCACATCTCAGACATAAAGGTGATGGGCAGTGGCATTGCTGTTTAAGAGCCAGTAGGCAATTTCAAGAGCCTCAGCTATTGCAGCCACAACCTCTTCAGATGTCTGCTGAGCAAAGCCATCCTCCAGTTGATGCAGAGTCCTGACACTTGTGCAAAAAGATCTTCTACATCTTTCTTTTTTCTTTTAAAACATCAGGCTCTTTTAAATGGTGTGGAGGAGCTGCCTTAATGTTTTGCTGTAGAGTCCAAGTCTTCCTTTGGGCTTGAAACAGGCATAAACTGGTGCTCAGCTGTGCTATAGGCATGGTGGGATGTTGCATTTGTCCTGGTTATCTGCCCTGCAAATAAACCCCAATTATTTATGGAGGCTAAAACTCTGCCCTGTTTTTACAGCTGAAGATGTGGCAGCTTCAGAAGTTCTCATTGTTGCTTCTCTTGGTGTGCTCTGCACACATCAGTAATCTGAGTGCTGTGGTTTAGGTTTTAAGGCAGGGTGAGGAGTGCCTTTTTATGAAGGTACACAGCACACTCAAGCACAGCTCTGACCAAGAAGGATGGGCCAAGAGGCATCTGCATTTCTTCCATGGGTTAAGGGTTGCAGATGGATGTGTACTGCTCCAGGGGTGCTGTGATTTGGAGACCAGGTTGTAGAATCCCAGAATGGTTTGGGTGGGAAGGGATCTTTAAAGGTCATCTAGTCAAAGCCTCCTGCAGTCAGCAGGGACATCTGCAACTAGAGCAGGTTGCTCAGAGTCCCAAGCAACCTGAGCTAGAATGTTGTTCAGGGATGGGGCATCTACCACCTCTGTGGGCAACCTGGGCCAGTGTCTCACCACCCTCAGTGCACAAATTTTCTTAGAATCATAGAATCAAGCAGGTTGGAAGAGACCTCCAAGCTCATCCAGCCCAACCTATCACCCAGCCCTAGCCAATCAACCAGACCATGGCACTAAGTGCCCCATCCAGGCTTTGCTTCAACACCTCCAGGGACAGCGACTCCACCACCTCCCTGGGCAGCCCATTCCAATGCCCATCACTCTGGCAAGAACTTCCTCCTAACATCCAGCCTAGACCTCCCCTGGCACAACTTGAGGCTGTGTCCTCTTGATCTGTTGCTGGGTGCCTGGCAGCAGAGCCCAACCCCAGCTGGATACAACCTCCCTTCAGGTAGCTGTAGACAGCAGTGAGGTCTGCCCTGAGCCTCCTCTTCTGCAGGCTGCACACCCCCAGCTCCCTCAGCCTCTCCTCACAGGGCTGTGCTCCAGGCCCCTCCCCAGCCTTGCTGCTCTTCTCTGGACAACTTCCAGCACCTCAACCTCTCTCTTGAATTGAGGAGCCCAGAATTGGACACAGCACTCAAGGTGTGGCCTGAGCAGTGCTGAGCACAGGGGCAGAAGAACCTCCCTGCTCCTGCTGGCCACACTGCTCCTGATCCAGGCCAGGATGCCATTGGCTCTGCTGCCCACCTGGGCACACTGCTGCCTCATCTTCAGCTACTCTCTACCAGCACCCCCAGGTCCCTCTCTCCCTGGCTGCTCTCCAGCCACTCTGTCCCAGCCTGTAGCACTGCTTGAAGTTGTTGTGGCCAAGGTGTAGAACCCTGCACTTAGCCGTGTTCAATCTCATCCCCTTGGCCTCTGCCCACCCATCCAGCCTGTCAAGGTCCCTCTGCAGTGCCCTCCTACCCTCCAACAGATCCACTCCTGCTCCTAACTTGGTGTCTTCCTTCTCTCTAGTCTCAGTCTCCTTCTTTTAGTTTACAACCATCACCTGCCTTCTTTAACTTCATTTAAAATCATAGAATCATAGAATGGTAAGGTTGGAAGGGACTCAAGGATCATCTAGTTCCAACCCCCTGCCAAACCACCAAACAGTGGTTTAGGCAGTATCTGCCTAGCTGCAGTGAAGAGTCTCTCTCAGGCTGAGTTTCTCTGGGTTGCAGCCTTTGCCCTTTCAGAGCAGTAGTTGCAGAGGGGACACCAGGACTGTTTTTGGGCTCTGGCAGTGGTTAGAGCAGTGTTAGGATGTGTTTTCCTTGCCTTTGGTACTGAAAGAGACCACTGAAGATTGCTGTCTGACCCAGAAAGGGTAGCAAAACAATTTGGAGAGTAGAATTTTCTGTCCCAGGTTAGACATAAGCATCAGAACTTACCTCTGGCAGGTGGCCTTTTGCTGGGAGAAGGATGGTGGCTTTCCTGGCTACCTTTTGTCAGACCATCAACTCATTCTGCTGGTTTCAGTACAGGAAGGGGATGTCAGCAGCAAACCATGGCCTTTCTGAGCCTCTATTTAAAGAGCAGAGGTTTGCCAAAGTTGCTTGGTCAGCTTCTCTGCCCATCCTCTGTGCTGCCTGTTTCTGGACCTGGAGTGGGAGCTGAGCCAGGACCATCCCACAGGCTTCCGCCTTGGCTGCTCTGGCTCTTCCACCTCCAGTTTCTGTGGGATGGGCAAATCAGGCCATGTATGGTTTGAATTTAGGTCTATTTTAGTATCAAAATGCCCATTTAGAGCTGTAATTTACTGCTGTCTTCCTAGAACAGTAGATACTGTTCACTACCAACTACTTCCTCTCTGCCAGAAGAAAATGGCTTTGTAAGTAGGGATAGGGTGGAGCATTTTGGGGTGTTTTTGAAGATGCTGCTTTCAGCCTTTTATCTTTTTTTCTCCCCTTACCAATACCTTTTTGGTAGAGAAGGAAAAATCCCCTGTTCATTTGCTTGTCACATTGCTGGGTTTTGAAGTTGTTGGGGGAGGAGAGGAGGAGGGTGATGGTCACTTGAATTCCAGACTAAATTTACTAAGTTTTGGTTGTTTACCTCATGTCGATGGTTTCAGCCATCAATAACTTCTTTAAGCAGGCAAACTGCAAACTTGCTGGCAATAATATGGCCTCTTGCAAAACTGTAAGCATGCATAATACTCTGCACTGCTGAGACTCCACC
>WBNM01034124.1:0-10684 GCA_013399055.1 Ramphastos sulfuratus
GCTGAGAACATCCACTATATACTTCCAGTTTATTATGCTGTCTTGATGCCAAATGAATTCCAGACTTAAGATAGGTTTGTTTCTATCATGGAAACTTCTACTTATCTTTCAGTATAAGATAATTTCAGAAAACTGTATTTTCTTCAAATTATCTAATAGGTAGACATAGCTTAATATGAATATGCTACTAACAATTAAGTGGGTAATAAAAGATCCAAAGACCAGGTATTTCTTGATAACGAGGACACCCAAGAATTCTCCAGGTTATTTGTGACACAGAGTGCCTTTCCTATTGAACAAACAGGAATCCATTTCACATGAATTGATTGACATTGTTCAAAGAGGAGAGATTGACTTTTATTAGCCTCTTCTTGCTTTCAGCTCATTTTTGTGCTCCGAAAGTCTTCAAGTAAATTGTTTCGACTGACACACAAAAAGAAATAAAACTCCATTGCCTCGAAACAGAAACTTCGCCACAAACAATATTCACTGCAGTCATGATGTGAAAATTCCAAAAGAAAAAAATCACATCTGAAGTATTAATTTCACAGTGCCCAGAAAAAAATGGTAAGATACAAATTACAAATATAGAAAGAAGCAGAATTGATGTAGGTTTGGGAGTTACCCGCCCCCCACACTTTGTAAAATGACCCAGGCTAGAACTCAGTCGGCTGGAAGTTTAGATGAAGCTCTATTTACAGCTCAGCACAATATACAAGCAGATATATACACTATATACAGGAATATTTACAGAAATATAAAAGGTAAAGGTAATACAGAAACACAACACCCCTCCCAGAAATCAGAGACCCCAGGAGGGGCTTCCAACCACCCTTCCACCTTCTCCCCACCCCTATACCTTACCCCAAGGTTTTGAGGATCGGCCAGAGGAGGAATTAGAAGAAAAAGTGGTTAATGAAATTAATCGGTAGAGAGGAGAAGCCAGAAGCTGCTAAACAGCCCCAGACACTGCGCCCCAGACACCAACTGTTTTATCTAATGTTTATGTTCTTAGTTTTATCTGTGTCAGCAAGCCTATGAGTGAAGTAGACATCACCATTGTTTCCTTTTCACAGCCTATAATACAATTTTCTCTATTAAAATATTCCAATTAGCCTTAAACCAGCACAAGAATAAAAAAAAATGCAGTGGTAAAATGGAGCCCTTACTAGTAAAATACAAACCTTTTAATACCATTTCCATTTTCCTCCTAACACAGAAACAAAAAGATTTTTATTTTTTTTTTCTAACCAGGTAGTCTAGAGGAGGTGTTTATAAACATTAAAGAACTAAAGAGGCAATTTTCAAGTAGCTGTTTTCTTTCTTAAACTGCACCTGGCTCACTTTTTTATGACATTTTTATGCTGCAGTGTGCATATGTTATTGGCAACGACAACATCCCATATGCTTTCTGACCATTCAGAATCACTTCTCTAAAAATTCAAAAGGTGCCAGGAAAAAAAAAAAAGTTAAAGTTAATATTCTTTTTGTTCTTCTAACTAAGTGTATCAAGTGATAAAGTTTTTGAGTTGGTTATTTCTTAGGCTAAAACCTGATTCAGAAATTTTCTTTGCAGTACAAGGAGAACATAAAATATTTGTCTTTACTTTGAATTTTATTTTATTGGACAAAACCTGTGATGTCATTTCAAAAACCTGTACATCTGCTGGTAATCATAGAATCATAGAATGGTAAGGTTGGAAGGGCCCTCAAGGATCATCTAGTTCCAATCCCCTACCATAGGCAGGGACACCTCCCACTAGTACAGGTCACTCAAGGCCTCGTCCAACCTGGCCTTGAACACCTCCGGGGAGGGAGCAGCCACAACCTCCCTGGGCAACCTGTTCCAGTGCCTCACCACCCTCACTGGAAAGAACTTACAAATGATAAAAGAGTTTAAAAGGACAGAACAATAAATATATTTTACTGCTGGTACACAGCCAGTTTAACATCCTAACATCCAGTTTAAATCTCCCCTCTTCCAGTAAGAAAAGTTAAGCTTTTCTCAAATGAGTCAAATATTTTTTTTCTAAAATGTACAGAATTACTTGAGATATTTGCAAGATTTTTTTGTTTCTTTTAAGTGTTTCTGGGTTTCCTGCATATATTAAACCTAGAACCTAAGATTTAGTAGGAATTAACATAATAATAGGAGACAAAAAGAGAAGGTATTTCTCTTCTATTAATTAAGGCAAGCTGGAAAGGTCAGAACATGACAGGAAGAAGCCTTGGGAGATATGTAACAGGAACAAGAAACTGATGTACTTCTTGCTGGTTTTACTATCTGGTTGAATGCTTTCCTTGTCACTAAGAATCTGGGATAAAACTGTTAGAATATGAACGACTGCAGAAGAAGTGACCTAGTTCACTGATGGGTAAAAAGCTTTAACTCAGTTCTAGTTACCTTGTTTCCTATCATCTCTTGGAATGAGAAAATTCCAAAAGGAAGTCTGAGGAAAGAATTAATCTTTTCAGTCTGAAGTATGGGTGGGTTTTTAAATTTTTTTTTATTTATTTTTTTTAAAGTGAAGAAATAGGCATCTTAATGTTGAGAATTTATGAAGAGTGTAGGGTGTACCATGGAAGAAATAATATCTGATGATTTCTATGCTGTGTTTTAAAACATGACATTTTGTAGAAGAGCAATATTTTTCTTTCTGTATTAGAAACCATTATTGTTTCCAAAAGCTAAACGTAGGCACAAGCCCCAAAAGATGAAGTTTATCCACTCTTTTATAAAATAAGTGTTATCACTTTTAACAGTCTTAATATCTATAGAAATCCTTTCTGAGTCTTACTGTATTCTCCTGTGACGATGCTTTCGATATTATGAGTTGAGACTGAGGGATGTGTTATCACAAAATAAAAACATTATGATGAAAGTGTTCCTCCATCCATCAAAATATTGCATTAAATTGTCACAAATGTGTTCAGACTCAAAGGAAAAATGTCAAACACTGCCTTCTTTTGAATTTCTTTTCTTTTTTTTTTCATTATCCTCTTTCTTAAGACTTTAACTTCTTTTTATTACCTACTTATTTATAGACTTTAAAGCTGTACATCAGGATTTAAACTGCTTGCCAGATGCTGACATAACTGATAAATTATAACTCTTTCTAATTTCTAAATATTTGTTTTGTTCATTGCAGAGAGC
The DNA here is from genome assembly GCA_013399055.1 of Ramphastos sulfuratus. Taxonomy (NCBI): domain Eukaryota; kingdom Metazoa; phylum Chordata; class Aves; order Piciformes; family Ramphastidae; genus Ramphastos; species Ramphastos sulfuratus. The sequence goes on from WBNM01034124.1 coordinate 3,155, forward strand.
TGGAGCTTCTATTTTATTGGATGTTAAAGCCTTCTTTAGGGTATTTTCATCCTATCATCACGAGAGCACCATAAATCTCCAAAAACATTGCTGTATGACTTTCTTCGCAATATAATAAAGACCTTGTCACTGTGAAGGAGATAGAAATGTGCATATTAGAGTAAGAGGCTGTTATCACTGAGAGTGATCACAGAAGCTAGGAAAGTAGACATAGCAGTAGTATCAATGCAGACAAAAATTACAGGAACTAAGCTTTACGTCAGGTCGGAGGAAGCAGTGCAAGCAGTATCTCTGTGACTGCTTTAAGAACACCTCTATGGATAGGTTAGAGTTTATCTGAAACAGTTATCTTCTTTGCCCCTTTGCTACAATTCTCCCCAAGATATTTACAGAATCACAGAATATATCTGACTGGAAGAGACCTTGAAGGTCATCCAGTTCAACCTTCAGTCCAGTACTGAAGGGTCAACACTAGACCATGTACCTAAGTGCCAGGTTCATGAATCTTTTGAACTTCTCCAGTGATGGTGACTCAGCCACTGCCCTGGGCAGACCATTCCAATGTCTGATAACCCTTTCAATGAAGAAGTATTTCCTAATATCCAGCCTAAACTACCCTTGGCACAGCTTGTGACCATTTCCTCTAGTCCTGGTGCTTGTCACCAAGAAGAGGCTGGCTCCCTCCTTGCTCCAATCTCATTTTAGGTAGTTGTAGAGAGCAATGAGGTCTCCTTTCAGCCNGGGAGATTTAGACTGGATGTTAGGAGGAAGTTCTTTCCAGTGAGGGTGGTGAGACACTGGCACAGGTTGCCCAGGGAGGTTGTGGCTGCTCCCTCCCTGGAGGGGTTCAGGGCCAGGTTGGAGGAGGCCTTGAGTGACCTGTACTAGTGGGAGGTGTCCCTGCCTATGGCAGGGGGTTGGAACTGGATGATCCTTGAGGTCCCTTCCAACCTTACCATTCTATGATTCTGTGATTACCAGCAGATGTACGTTTTGTTGTTTTTTTTTTTTAAATGACATCACAAATTTAGTCCAATAAAATAAAATTCAAAGTAAAGACAAATATTTTATGTTCTCCTTGTACTGCAAAGAAAAATTCTGGATCAGGTTTTAGCCTAAGAAACAACCAATTCAAAAACCTTATCAAACATAAGTGGTAGTGTCTGATTTTTCAGTCAAAATTCTTTGTCCTTCTGTTCCCATAATCATAAAAACTGATATTACAGTGACAAGGAAGTAATAGCTATTATTTTTAAATTAACAGAGTTGTTCGATGACAGCCACAAAACTACAGAAAACCTGAGGTTTCTCATTCAAACTTCACTTTTATTTCTTTTCAGTATTAATTTGAGAGCAACCTTATTTCAAACTGCATAATAAACTCCCAAACAAGCAGTATCAAAATAAGGAGGTCAGATTATTAGAAAAATATGCTTAGTTTTACACATTATAAAGCTTTGTCTGTTCAACAGATAATAGAGTTTCTTGTGGATGTATAGAGCAGTTGACACAACTGACCTCTTCCAGAGCTGTCACAGCTTGCAATGTAAATATGCATGAGATCCACATTTTTAAGCTGATAAAAGGCAAATTCAACATATTTGAAAAGTAAGGCTCAAAGGTAAGTGCTGAATCAATGAAAAGGCAAAGATCATCACAAAGCACAGTGAGAACAGAGGATGCCTGGAATTTGTTCAAGGACAAATTTTTAGATAAAATGAAGGACTTTATACTATCAGTGGTTAATTACAAAAAGCAACCAAGAGCACAAGTTCCCATCTAATTTTATGCATTCATAAAATATTCTTCTAGTTCCTCAAAACCATCTTAGTAGAGAGGCCAGAGACACGAACAAGAAATAGTCCCAACACTGGTAGCACAATAATAAAGATATCACAATCACAGAAAACAAATAAATTAACCTCATTAGTTCCTGCTGAATTCTGTGCATTGTGGCAATGCTTTTTCTAACTATCATGAGTGGAATTTCAGTGACATAAGAAATGGAAAGGGCAGTAGAAATGAGGTGGTGGTTTTTGTGTGTGTGTGTATTAGTTTGTGTTTACCAATACTGAAACAACATCAGCAAACCAAACACAGTCACTGTCCTAAAAGCACATGACAAATATAAACAGGTGAAGAATAAGGACAATAACAGCATTAAATAAAGACAGCAGCCCCAATGAAAGGTGGAAATAGCTTTCTACATCCTTGTCTTTGTTTTTCTTTCTGTGAAACAGAACAGAGAAGAGGTAGTGGTAGTGGGACTTAGCCTTCCAGTATCTGAAGGGGGCCTACAGGAAGGCTGGGGAGGAACTATGGAAAAGGTCTTGCAATAACAGGACTAGAGGCAATGGGTTTAAACTGGCAGAGGGAAGATTTAGACTGGATGTCAGGAGGAAGTTCTTTCCAGTGAGTGCGGCGAGACACTGGCACAGGTTGCCCAGAGAGGTTGTGGCTGCTCCCTCCCTGGAGGTGTTCAAGGCCAGGTTGGAGGAGGCCTTGAGTAACCTGTGCTAGTGGGAGGTGTCCCTGCCTATGGCAGGAGGTTGGAACTAGATGATCCTTGAGGTCCCTTCCAACCTTACCATTCTATGATTCTATGATTCTATGAAAAGGGAAACTGTAGAATAGGTTTTGTGACAATTCTGCCTGAGAAACTACATTTTTTTTTCACTCGAGTTTCATATTAGGGATTTAACCTTGTAGAAATCTGTCTTTTAATATAAAAAAAAGTATTGTAAAGATAGCATGTTCGTGATATTTGCAGATCCAAGATGTGGTAGTCTTAGGTAAAGTCAGAAAAAAAAGCTGTCAGGGTGACAGAGTTCTAGCTTCTGTAGCTTAGTAAAAGAATTTTAGTAAGCAGAGTTGTTACTACAGCCTGTAGAGAAAACCGAAGACACAATAGCAGTCATATTGTATGTAAAAAGCTTCTGGTCTCAATGTCCAAAATGGAGAAGACAAAAAAAAAAAAAAAAAAAAATTGGACATAAAGCAAGAAAAAATTTAGGCTACACTGCAAGACAGATTTTCTATCGAAAGGGCTTCTAAGAACTAAATGGGTTACTGCATTAAATTGTAGAGACTCAAGATTGGCAGCCCCTAAGAACAGATTTAACAAAATCTGTCAGGAATGACCTTCCTAGAGTTGATACAAATTAACTCAATGAAGTGGAAGGATACTCCAGTGAAGCTCATTATTTCACCTGAGAGTAGATTGCATGTGCCTATTGAAGCAACAGAAAAAAATAGGTGTTAAGAGTGGCTTAAAAGACATAAATGCCTAAATACTGGCAGACACTCAGCTTTCACAAAAGATAATGAATGTATTTGCACGGGGATAACCTTTTTATCTCATTTGCATGAAAAATCTCAGTCTCTGAAAAGAAATTACTACTTGTAAACAGGCTGACCCTCCAGCAAAATTTATGGAATGAAAGCTAATTGTTTTATAAGAAGAAAATTCAAGTTACATTTGTGGAGTGGCAAGGTTTCAGGGCTGTGCCTGTGCGCATATCCAGAACACTCAGTCATCAATTCCCTGAGTGGTTCAGGAACTTTGCATTAGTCAAGAAGAAATGAGATAAGGGATTGATGTGAGACAAAGTGGTTGCTATCTGATTTCTAAATAAGGTATTTGACTCATTGCCACGGAAACTTCTCAGGTGAAAATTCCAGACACCTGTGGCATCATTATCATCATATCCAATAAGCTCCTGCTGGACCTGGATCAGTTGATAGGCACCATTTGTGTAGAGAGATGTACTGGTATACATTTGGGGTATAGCATCTGGCTGTCACAAGTACTCTCTCAGACAGGTCCAGCTGGACATGGCTGAGAAATTTCTAAACAGGCAGTAGAATTTTATCTTGCAGATAGGAAATGCTCATTTAGGACAGTCTTTTGTAGACAGTTGAGATAATTGACTTTTTTTTTTTTTTTTTTCTTTTTTTCCCTCCCCAAATATGGTTTAAGCTATTCAGTAGGAAGAAATCATGTGTATCCCCTGGAGTGATCACACAGGAGTTCTGACCAGCTGGCTTATAAGAAATCAGGAAAACACAGGTGTGGGAAATCTCACTAAGTCAAGCAAAAATCTAGTTACCCTCGCAATGGAGATAACTGTCACATCCAGAGAGCAGCTGAATGTCCTGTTCCAAGGGTTAGATTCACTGTATGAGCATTACTCTTTTTAAAAAAGAGTTGCTGTCTACAACTACCTGAAGGGTGGTTGTGGCCAGCAGGAGGTTGCTTTCTTCTCTCAGGCAACCAGCACCAGAACAAGAGGACACAGTCTCAAGCTGTGCCAGGGGAAGTTTAGGCTGGAGATGAGGAGAAAGTTCTTCCCTGAGTCAGTCATTCCCCACTGGAATGGGCTGCCCAGGGAGGTGGTGGAGTCACCGTCCCTGGAGGTGTTCAAGGCGGGTTTGGACGTGGCACTTGGTGCCATGGTCTAGTGTTGAGGTCTGTGGTAATGGGTTGGACTTGATGATCTTTGAGGTCTCTTCCAACCTTGCTATACTGTGATACTGTGATACTGTGATACTGTGAAAAGAATCCAAATAAATTAATTTTCTTTCAACAAATATTCTGAAACAAACAAAGATTTGCAGATAAAATTGTGGGGTGTACTACCATTTAGTCAAACACTTCCATCAATACTGGGATATAATGAGCAATGAAGGAAACAAGATTCCTTTACCAAAAAAAACCAAAAACTTTAATGTGTGACCTATTTCTAAAACTATGAATAAATTTTTGTCCGTCAATTCCCTAGAAGACATTTTAAGTTGTCTTTAAATATAACATCAATTTAAAAGAAAGAAATATAAAAGGAAATGCAGATCACTGTTACTTTCAGACCATGTAGCCTGGGGGATTTTATTTAAATAAAAGCTTTCATCTTAAATCTTCAGATTGTTGTTTCAATTATTATATTTTCTTGTTCTTTTTGACGATTCATTCTTGAAAGTCTACACCCACTCAAATATAGGTTGGACCTGATGATCTCAAAGGTTTTTTCCAACCTGATTGATTCTGTGATTCTGTGAAATAAAGGTGAATGTAAGTTTGGCAATAACATCTTTGATACTTCGGTTGCAAAAAGGAGAAGGGAAGTTTTTGGATCCCACCTGTGCTGGTTTGAGGCTAATTGGAATATTTTAATGGAGAAAATTATATTATAGGCTGTGAAAAGGAAACAATGGTGATGTCTACTTCACTCATAGGCTTGCTGAGATGTTTAGGAAATAAGAATATAAATATAGATAAGCCTCTCAGGCTCAGACTTTCGGGCTGTTAGGAACTTCTGGCTTTTTCTCCTCTCTGCTGAACAATCTCACTAACCACTTTCCTTCTAACCCTCACCTTGCGCATAAGCCAAACTGTGGGGTAAGGTATAGGGGTGGGGAGAAGGTGGAAGGGTGGTTGGAAGCCCCTCCTGGGGACTCTGATTTCTGGGAGGAGTGTTGTGTTTCTGTATTACCTTTAACTTGTCTATTTCTGTAAATATTCCTGTCTATTGTGTATATATCTGCTTGTATATTGTGCTAAGCTGTAAATAGAGCTTCAGTCCTTAACTTCTAGCTGGCTGAGTCTAGTCTGGGTGATTTTACCAAGTGTGGGGGGCAGGGAACTCCCAAACCATCACACCACCAAATTATGTCACACAATCACACCAAAAGAAATTGTGAGTTTGACGAAAAGCCTGGACAGTCATAGTTTTACTACCAAAAGGAGTAAGTAAATTTGTTTAGTTTGCAAAGCAAACCTAGAAACAGATCTATTAAAAATAATCCGCTCCGCTGACCTTGTACTTCCAGGATCAGAGAAATTTATGTATATGAAATAACACAGCAACAAATGTGAGTCCAATAGACAGCAACTATAAAATTACCCTTTGATAATCCCCAGTAATATACAAGATTAGTTTATTCTCCTAAAAATTCAACATTTTAACTTCGGAAATCAACGCCCACTCGTAGGTACACTCATCAAAGGAACAAATGAAGAAATAATGTGAGGGAATGGAAGTATCAGTATCACAGTATCAGTATCACAGTATCACAGTATAGCAAGGTTGGAAGAGACCTCAAAGATCATCAAGTCCAACCCATTACCACAGACCTCAAGAATAGACCATGGCACCAAGTGCCACGTCCAAACCTGCCTTGAACACCTCCAGGGACGGTGACTCCACCACCTCCCTGGGCAGCCCATTCCAGTGGGGAATGACTCTCTCAGTGAAGAACTTTCTCCTCACCTCCAGCCTAAACTTCCCCTGGCACAGCTTGAGACTGTGTCCTCTTGTTCTGGTGCTGGTTGCCTGAGAGAAGAAAGCAACCTCCTCCTGGCCACAACCACCCTTCAGGTAGTTGTAGACAGCAATAAGGTCTCCCCTGAGCCTCCTCTTCTCCAGGCTAAACAATCCCAGCTCCCTCAGCCTCTCCTCATAGGGCTTGTGCTCGAGGCCTCTCACCAGCCTCGTTGCCCTTCTCTGGACACGCTCAAGCACCTCAATGTCCTTCTTAAATTGAGGGGCCCAGAACTGGACACAGTACTCAAGGTGTGGCCTAACCAGTGCAGAGTACAGGGGGAGAATGACCTCCCTGCTCCTGCTGGCCACACTATTCCTGATGCAGGCCAGGATGCCACTGGCCTTCTTGGCCACCTGGGCACACTGCTGGCTCATGTTTAGTAACATGCTGCTAGTTCTAGTTAGCTGCCACTAGCCATACACTATTCCTCTTACTCTCTGTTTGTGTCTATTCTGTGAACTACGAGCCCTTGGCAGTGTCACCTTCTGTATTACGTATTTGCTTTTCATTTCAGCATGCAGCTGGAATGTGATGAGAGATGGAAGGATGTGAGTGCTCTCTCCAGGGGTAGTCATTCCTCTCCCTCATTCTTCTCTGGTTCTGGGGAGCTCCATGGGAACACACTAAGGACACCATCCAGATTTGCTATCCCTGACATGCTTCAACTGTGACCACTACACCAGGTCCACAGATGCCATTTTTATTCTGCTGGGTCCCCACCCCTGGCCTGTGGGGTTTTCTGTGCCCAGTCTCCCTGCTGTGCTAACTCTGTGCCTGGGCCTGTTGCTGAGGAGCTTGTATCATCATAGAATCATAGAATACTTTGGTTTGGAAGATACTTTTAAAGGCCATCTAGCCCAAGGCCACATAGTCCAAGGCTGTCTGGTCCAGGCACCCCTGCAGTGAGCTGGAACATCTTTAACTGCATCAGGTTGCTGAGAGTCACATCCAGCCTGACCTGGAATGTTTTCAGGCATGAAGCATTTACCACCTGTCTGGGCAACCTGTTCCAATGTTTCACCAACCTCATTGTAAAATATTTCTCTCTTCTATGTTGTGTAAATCTACCCAGTTTTAGTTTAAAACCATTACCCCTTGTCCTGTTGCAGCAGGCCCTGCCAAAAACACTGTCCTCATCTTTCTTATGGGTCCTCTTTAAGTATTGAAATGCTGTAATAAGGCCAGAGAATTCATAGAATTCATAGAATC
>WBNM01034124.1:11048-23858 GCA_013399055.1 Ramphastos sulfuratus
ACACTGCTGGCTCATGTCAGCTACTCTCTACCAGTACCCCAGGTCCCTCTCTGCCTGGCTGCTCTCCAGCCACTCTGTCCCCAGCCTATAGTACTGCTTGGAGTTGTTGTGGCCAAAGTGTAGAACCCTGCACTTAGCCTTGTTAAATCTCATCCCATTGGCCTCTGCCCACCCATCCAGCTTATTCAGGTCCCTCTGCAGAGCCCTCCTACCCTCCAACAGATCCACACCTGCTCCTAACTTGGCGTCTCCCCAGAGCCCTCCTTTCTCCAGGCCGAACACCCCCAACTCTCTCATCTTTTCATAGCAGAGATGTTCTATCCCTCTGACAATATTTTTTAACTCTGGACCTCCTCCAATAGCTTCATGTCCTTGTGCTGACAACTCCAGGTGAGGTCTCACTAGAGGAGAGTAGAATAACAGAATTTCCTCCATCAACCTCCATCTCCCTCCTGGGCCTGTGACATGGCTCATTTCCAGCCTCGTCTCTGGACTCTTCCTCTGCATGACAGTCCAGTGTCAGGGGCTGTCAGTGGCCCTGTTCACAGGTTTTCCTGCTGAACTTATGCCCTGTGGTATGGTGCTCACTCAGGAGGACCTGTCCATTGCTGGGATCACCAAGATGTGGACACAAGATATGTGGAAAAGCTGATCCTACTGGCCACAAAACTCATATTGGGACCGTTTCCCAGATCAGCCTGGGTTTGTACCTTCTTCAAAGAGAAAGGCCACAAGCAGTTGGAAAGGGAAGAGCTCCCACTGAATGGTGCTGTCTTCAGCTCCACCAGGAAAAGCTACAGGCTGCAGAGGGCAGTCTATGGGAGATGGGCACACATCATGGTATATGTCATGCTATTATGGTGCTTGGAGACAATGGCATTGTTGTGGAGGTTTGGATTTAGCCTCAGATAGGCCTGTGATACTGGAATGCATGGGATAGGCACCAGGTCTTGTCTTATGCTCCTCTGACATCTTTTTGGATGCTCAGCATCTGAATCTGCAGACAGACCTATTAGGGGCAGTCTGATTGCCTTGTAGGCAGACACAGAGCTGCAGCAACATATGTACATATTTATATAGCAGACTTGTCTTGTAAAGTGCTTTCATACATTCCACTTCAAGATCCCAAATACTATAGGTGAGTACATCGTTTTGCTATACATAAATTCTCAGGGCCTCATTTTCTTATGACTTCAGAAAAGATATTTTCTTTGATCAGACTGGGGATAATTTTTACTGTGGTTACATACATGAGATCAAGTTTTCACTTCTTCATAGATCAGAAATCATAGAATCATAGAATGGTAAGGGACCTCAAATATCATCTAGTTCCAACCCCCTGCAGTAGGCAGGGACAACTCCCACTACTACAGGTCACATCCAACCTAACCTTGAACACCTCCAGGGAGGGAGCAGCCACAACCTCCCTGGGCAACCTGTTCCAGTGCCTCACCACCCTCACTGGAAAGAACTTCCTCCTAACATCCAGTCTAAATCTTCCCTCTGCCAGTTTAAACCCATTGCCCCTTGTCCTGTCATTGCAAGACCTTGTAAATAGTCCCTCCCCAGCCTTCCTGTAGGCCCCCTTCAGATACTGGAAGGCTACTATAAGGTCTCCTCGAAGCCTTCTCTTCTCCAGGCTGAAGAGCCCCAACTCTCTCAGCCTGTCCTCATAGGAGAGCTGCTCCAGCCCTCTGATCATCTTTGTGGCCCTCCTCTGGACCCGCTCCAACACTTTCATGTCCTTCCTGTGCTGGGGGCTCCAGAACTGCACACAGTACTCCAGATGGGGTCTGACGAGAGCAGAGTAAAGGGGCAGAATCCCCTCCCTTGCCCTGCTGGCCACACTGCTCTTGATGCAGCCCAGGACTCTGTTGCTGTCTGGGCTGCATGTGCACACTGCAGGCTCATGTTAAGCTTTTCATCAACCCAAACCTCCAGGTCCTTTTCCTCAGGGCTGCTCTCCAGCCATTCACCACCCAGCTTGTAATTGTGCTTAAGCCACCAGGAAGCAAACAAACCAGATAGCTTGGTAATCGAAATTAGCGATGGAAAACAAATCCTGGAAAGATAGTATTTTGCTTTAAAATTGGACCTTTAAAACTGGAGGCTGGATGAGGCACTTAGTGCCATGGTTTATTTTAATTAGAAGCATTAGGTGATAGATTGGACTCGATGATCTTAGAGGTATTTTCTAACCTGGTTAATTCTGTGATTCTGCATTGACTACAGTACCCTTAAGACTATATTGTTATGACTTTGTGGATGGCTAAGTCTTTCCTCTGCTCCTCCATCTCCTCCTTTTATGGCAAAAGACATGGCAACACTGGCCTTAATCCCTAAAATCAACAGGACAGCCTTTGCTGTTAAGTAGTGTGGTGTTCATTCCTCCAGTCAAGAGATGAACAGGTACGCTTGAAAATAACATTAGGAAAGCAATTTCGGACTCACAAAGCCCTATTTATTCTTTTTCATTGTAGAGGCAATCCTGACAATGTGAAGATGTTTGCTACTGCCCTATTACAAGGAGTTGTCCATCCTCTAATCTTGCTCAATTTAGTAAAGATTGCTTCTTCGCTGCAAGAACTTTTTAGGTTAAAGCAAAGTTCCTGATACTTTCCCTCTACCTTCTCAGTGATTGCTGGTCATAATCATGTTTACATGTTTGTACACAAGTCTAACACTAATTGACTGCAGCATCAGCATTACTTCACCAATGCATTTTCTGTATAATTCATGTTCAATGTCATTATTGCTGCATATAGATACCAATACAGACAGCATACAAAACACCTTCAAAAACATGCTCTAAATCAGAAAAAAAATCTTTATGTCCAAGCTTCCAGTGACAGAACCTGGAGACATTCAAGTCTGTCAAGTAGTTCAAGTTCTCATCTCAATGACAAGCACCTAATAAGCAGTTTATGTTGCATACTGATCCCTAATTGTCTTGCTAGGTGGCTTACCCTAAAGTCACAGGTTATGCAAATCAGGGACTTAATGTTACCTAGACACTGCCCAAGCCCAAAAAAGGTGGTGAGTCTCTATCTCTAGGGCAGATAAGAATGTAAACAAGACTTCAGAGTACTATTATAAAATCCAAAGAAGTAAGTATGGTAATAAAATACAGAAATAAAATTAAACCATTTAGGGCTCGGTAAACAGATTTTGTGCTGAAAGTTGTCTCAGAAAATACCTATTTAGTTGTATTTGTTATGAACTGTTTGCCTCCCAGCCACAGATTACATAGCAGACAGGTCTATGCACACGTATGCAGATGTATGATATGATTGACATTTAATATCTATCCAGTGTCATTAAACCAAATAGTGATAATGAGACTATGGAAATAATTTACACTTTCCTTAAAGCCTTGACTTGTGAATTTAAGTCAGTATGAAATAGTATAATCTGTTTTCATTTAATATATTATGACAACAACAACAGTAACAACCCTAATGAAAAATCTGAAAAACCAACAGAACAACTTGAATGTAGTACAAAATTAGATGAGTTCTGATAATCTTCTGAAAACACCTCTCAATTGAAGGAGCTTTTTTATCATTAGATAAAAGCACTACAGGCAAGCCACTGCGTTATCACTGAATGGGGAAACTGCAGCTATAGTTTCAGAATTGATTCGCATTCTATTGCTGCACTTGAGAGGTCACCTCAGTTTAGTAGGCTTTACTGCTTGTGATAACATGTTCTGCAGTGAATCAGTATCAGGTAATTGAAGTGTTTAGTTTAAAAGTGTATCTGGATGGGAAAAAAGGTTAGGTTCACTCATTGTGTTGCAGCAGAAACCCCCCCACATCTATACCGGTTCAAAAGAAAACAGGAAAAGGTATATAGGAAAGGTGAAGGAAGCAAAATTGAGATGCTGAGAAAAAGCAAAGTAGAATAAATGCCCGACTGGATAAAAAAAAAACCCAAAAGCAAAAAACAAAACAAAAAAAACCCCACCAAAACCCCCACAAAATCGTAAATTGTAGTGGATGCTATAGCTTCAGAGACTCTTTTACCTCCCAGCTGCTAAAAACAACACACAAGAAACAGACCTCTACTTTAAGAAAAGATGATGGTTTAAGCTAACCCCTTAAATTTCAATGTTTGGATTTGCTATTACTAGCTCTCCGTCAGAAATACCTGACACAGACTTCATTAGAGAAAATTAAATCACTGACCTCCTTATTCAGTTTTACAAGGGATGTATTAATTTCTTTAAATTACAGGCTGCAGGCAGTTATTCCAGCTTGTTGCTTGTCTATAGTGCTCACTAGAAAATATTGCAAGCAGAAATGTCATTAATTTATGAGATCATTATTAGACTCTTACTTGCTGTCTCTTTCAGGAAGGAAGTACAGGGAGTTTCCTCTCCATCTGTTTTGCATAATGTAAACTATTTAGGAAATCTGTCAGCTTTCAAGGGATTTCTTCTTCCTTGTATGCCAGGACATACAGTGATGTATCAATCAAGAGTACAAAGTACTAAGACTTTCTGCTAGTGTCCTGCTTATCCGGTATTTTGAAAACACTATGTCAGCAAACACCAGGCTTCAAATACTGTAACTTTCCCTCAACTACAGAAATTGGTGTTTCCCTTCATGCTCTTCATGAATTGCATTTGAAACTTTACTGTATGTTTGTGTAAGGACAAATAGCAACATAAAATGCTACTCCTCATTTAGTTCTTAGGTCGTATAATTGTGATTTCTGTAACTTTTCCACACAGTCATTATGAAATGCAAACGTAAGTGCTTTGTCTGCAGAAGCAGCAGTTAAGAACACATTAAGAACATGCAATAAAATAATTAATGGAGTATAGGTAGGTGCTAGAAGTATAATGTTTTTAATGTGTTATTACCAGGTGAAATGGTTCCAAAAGCCAATGCACCATCACAGCAATGTACATGGTAAGGTTGGACACTAAGGTTAAACTGTTCTGTCTGTGTACATGTTATTCAGTGCAGCAGCTTTCACATGGTGGGATTTGAACATTGACATTCAAAACCATTGTCAGTAACAGTGAAGTCACAACTATTATCAAGTTGGAATATAAAACTGAAGTAGTTATTTGTGCAGCGCTCTCATTCTGATGCTCAGAAAAAGAGTTTTGTAACACCATAAATTGCCTGTGAATATTCATTTGCTTTTTTTACATGAAAGCACACCCTGTTCCAATGAAGAATTGACATTATTTTCCTTTGGTCGTGTGGAAAAATTTCACTATAAGGGAAATGAAACGCAGATCTTAAGATACAAGAGAAGTTATGTGAACATATGTGCTGGTTTGAGGGTAATTGGAATATTTTAATGGAGAAAATTACAGGCTGTGAAAAGAAAAACAATGGTGATGTCTACTTCACTTATAGGCTTGCTGAGATGTNATTTTCTATTCAATTTTTAGTAGCATTATTAGTCAGATTAAGCAGCTTGTTTTAGACAAATGTACAAGGGTGACACAGCAGTCTGGCCACTCAAAGAGGTGGACTAAGGCTGTACCAAACATGATCAAAGCCAAGAACGGATCTGTTACAAGCATCTGTGAGAAGTCTAGATTATGGTGCCTTTTGTTTTCTGTCTTTACTTGTCCTTGCAGTGGATGCCTGCTCTCAGGTAATATTTCCTTGCTAGCTGATTTTGCTGCATCTAGAGTGCATAGATGTACCTAGATTTACATACTTTCTTCCAGCTCTTTTCAAATGATAGACTACATGACTGTGGAACTTCCTCTTTCAAAGAAAAACCACCTGCAACACTTCTGAAGAATAGTCATAGAATCATAGAATGGTAAGGTTGGAAGGCACCTCAAGGATCACCTAGTTCCACCCCCCTGCCATAGGCAGGGACACCTCCCACTAGCCCAGGTCACTCAAGGCCTCATCCAAGCTGGTCTTGAACACCTCCAGGGAGGGAGCAGCCACAACCTCCCTGGGCAACCTGTGCCAGTGTCTCACCACCCTTACTGCAAACAACTTCCTCCTAACATCCAGTCTAAATCTTCCTCTGCCAGTTTAAACCCATTGCCCCTTGTCCTGTCATTGCAAGACCTTGTCAATAGTCTCGCCCCAGCCTTCCTGTAGGCCCCCTTCAGATATTGGAAGGCTACTATATGGCCAGGTTAAACACTACACTTAGACACTACGAATGATCTTCTAAAATGATCAGCTTCTCACACAACTGCTAAACTAAACTGCACTGAACAACACTTGTAACTAAACCATACAAGAAGATGAAACTCATTATCAAGAGAATAAGTATATTAATGGAAGTGAAGAAAACTGTACACCCAGTATATCCCAAATTAAATTATTCAAAGCTATACACCCATCAAAATCTACAAAATTATCCTTTAATCTTTTTGTATTTTATGCTTGTAGAAGACTATGACAAGATCAGAGAGTCTACAATGTGTCTTCTTTCTTCACAATATTTCTGAAATTGTCATACACTTCTTTAGATAATGTCACTAATTCTTTGTATACATTTCTATGCTACAGCTGATCTATGCAACTTTTTGCTTCTGTTTTGATATTAGATTACCAGCACACCTGCAAAGCTGTCTATAAGCATTTAAAACTGTGTTAGAACATAAGTAGGTCCAGACAAAATACATTATTTCATTTCACTATATTGTCCTTATCAAAATCTCTTCGAAGTGTTTCATTGAACAAAGAAGGCTTTCACCTTCACACAGTTTCCAAGATTTTATAGGAAGGAGCCACTTTCCAAGAGCAACAGACTACTAGTCCTGTGGGTGGGACACATTTTAGCACGTAGAAGCTATGAAAGTAGACTTTGTCAAGATTTTTATCCACAAATAACTAATATTTTTATTTTTTTTTTAAATTTCCCCCCCAGTTCCTTGGCTCTCTTCTGCTTCCTCTCTGTCCCAGCAACAGCTAAGAGAGTTCAGCTGCCTTCTGGCTTTTTCTTTGGCTTGTAATTGCACACAGCCCTCTGTGTCTTCTAATCTGTTTACTGACCAACAGTATGCGTTGGCATGTTGTGGCTTTTGGATAGGATTTGTGAAAACATTTGCAAGTATTTCTGCATTGGTACTGCATAAACAACTGGATGTGGAACTGTTACATTTTAGGGGGAAAAAAAAAAGAAAAAAAAAAGAAAGAAAGATTTAGGTTGTAACTTTTCCAGCTCTCCTGTTCTACATATTCATTAAGGCAATTAATCATTTATCCTATCTCCTGTTTTCTATTTAAAAGGTCACATTGGGTTTCACATCTAAAAAGACCCTTTCATAAATATATACACATATTTGCATACATAAAATTTGTCAAAATCTATAAGTAGCACGTTCCAAGTCATCAACTTCACTAGCAAAATCTAATCAGTATTAATTTACCTTTCTACTCTCTCTTGGACCATAACCCTTTCAAGACTAGTTTCATGGTGTTGAGTGGTAGGAAGGAATGCCTAAAATAACTGATAATAAGTATTTTACGAATCAGATGAAAAATTTGGTACACATATAGACACAATTTGAAGACCTTTGATAGCCTAAGACATCTCTGGAATACATGCACTATGCTTGTATTAGGAAAAAAAATCATTGGTATGAATCTAACCGATGCAAATTTATTCATATGCCTTCTCCTAGCTATAATGTTTTAAACTTTCTTACCTAAAAAGGATTTTTTTTTTGCAATCTTCTTAACTGAAATGTCTAATACAGAATCTTAATTAAAGTTTTTTTTGTTTTTTTTTTTCTGTAGCAAGCCACCCCTTCAGGGAATAATTTAGCCCACCTAAAATCTCTGGAGTGGTTTATCACTTCCAATTAACTATTAAAGTAGCTGAAGGAGGAATCTTTTCTAAATTGCATGCATTGTACAAGGAATAGCATGAATTGATGCTTTCATATTAATAGGAAAATGTGAAACTGTTTGCCTGCTCTGCTTGAAAGAGCTTTGTGGTATGATGTTCAATATTTTTTTTTCCCCTTCCCAGCTGGAGAAAGGCATCTTGCTGTTGTTAATAATCTTTTTCTTTATTCTTACTATAGTAACTGTTAAACTCAAGTCAGAATGGAGCAATTCAGTAGTATTTAAGCTACACTCTCAAATTACCTTTTGGTGGCACGTCTTGCCTTTTCTATTGACTGGAGTCTACTACTCATCAAAGTTCATGACTGAGATATCTGCAATGCAATTCAACGTCTGACACTTAAATTTGAGTGTCTGCATCTAGGCTCATATAACTTCCATGACAACTTCACACATTGTTCTTTGAGAAAAGAGCTTCTGGATTTCTAGATGTCCAGAGAATGTTCAGAAGAAGTCCAGATGTCTATATTTCCATGGGAAACAAGGCAAGCAGGTTTTCAATAATCTCAAGTGCATGGACATGATGCATGCACAGCTGGAGAAGGTACCTCTTGTGCTTCAGGTATACTAACATGCAACAACACTGCAAATGCAACATGCAGTCTTCCAATAGGGCATCCTGGGCTTATTACACTTTTGCAGACACTAAGTCTGATAGCAAAAAGATGCAGCAACTCAACTGTATTTCCACTTGCCGGTGCTGGCAGGACAGAGGTAGTGTTACGAATGATGTAAAATTCATAATATTAGTTTTGATACCCAGGCAGAGATTGTTAATAACTCTGAAAATTGTTTATTAACATTAAATCTCACCAGAAAAAATATTTACAAGGTTTGAAATGCAGGGTTTGGAAATTTATACACGCAGGGAACAGGCAAAACTGGAACACTGTAAGAGGTAACCAGCAAATGCAAACATTATACTGGAAGAGAAGGTTCTTGCAGTCACTATACCACTTGTGGTTAATTATCGCACTTAGCCACTAGATGGATGCAGGAAGCTCCTTTCTGCTTATGGCAGAAGGCAATTAGTGAATTACAAATGGCTTTAAGTATTTGCTCACAAAAATATTATCAGACAGTACCCAAAACACATGGAGAGGTTGTTGTCGGTTCTCTCAAATTCCTTTAGATGCTTCGAAGTTTCCCAGGCTCTTTTCTCAAGCAGCTGGGAGTCTGGCACAATCTCTGACCTGGTTCCTCTTGATTCCCAATTCAGCAGAAGCCTTGCAGAGGGGCAGGCAGGATGCAATACCATGTGCAGTCTTGGCACAATGTCACTGCTGGCTACACAGGCTGATCCCCTGCAGGGATTTAGAGCTTGTTCTGTTCCTGGTGGTGCAGTTCCACACAGTACAGGATGCAATGAGGCAGCAGGCAGCAGGTATGAATACAATGGCAGAGAGCATGTTGTGCTACCTCCTCATCCCTTTTTATCAATACAGCCCAAGACCAATGAGCCTTTGGACATAAATTAGCCAATCAGGATGGCACTTTGCCAAGCTTGACCATATAAGGTGACACCAGGGCTTTTGTTTCTCTTTCCCAGGGTTGCTTCCCCCAGCACAGAAGGAGGGGGAGCAGGGGAACATGTCTGGGCAAGCCAGAGTCCTTAGACTCAGTGGCTCCAGATTCTTTGTCCTCTTTCCTGAGGTTGCTTCTCCCCCTAGCAGAAGTGGGGAGAGCAGAAAAACATGTCTGGGCAAGCGAGGACATGTATAAGCCTCTTTTGGCCTATTTAGGCCTACCACGACAGGTTGTTACTAGAAGTTATACTGCTCATACAATTTGAACACCAAGGGATTATTATCTGCCTGATATTGACATATCTGAAATTTGGTAAACCATTTCTGGGCTTCAGAAATTCTCACATGAAAACTCTTCTGTCATTCGACACATTTTTTAGCTTAGTTGTGTTGTTGCTGAACACAAAGTTACAACTTTGTATTTATTGTATGCTCAGCAGTCTCTTTTAAATTTAAAATTATAAATCATATAATGGGATCCTATAATGTATTTAGTAAATTATTCCATGCTCTATGCTGGCCTAAGCAAGAAAGCTCATGTTTGCTTTAATTTCAATTAAAAAAAAAAAAGCAGGATTGCTATTAATTAATTCCAATTAATACACATTTCATCTGTTTTCTGTTTTTTGGGTTTTGTTTTGTTTTGTTTGCTTTTAGCTTTGTGTAACAGAACTTCTCACTTCTAAGCAGAACTGGAAGAAATTTTAGAAGCAGTACAGTTTTCATGAGGGTTTTGGGTCAACTGTGAAATCTCAAATGACTGGATTTTCAAATGTACTTAGTACTGTCAGACAGGAAAAATCTGCAGTGGCCCTCATCCCATTGTTTTCTCTGGGCATGATGTGTATTGAAGCCAAAGAAAAGCTTCCAGTTTCAATTAAGGGAATAGATGGGAAGAAGGGAGGTTCTGACTTTGAAAATACATCCGAAGGAGCTTAAAAAAAATTGCTGTTGTGCTTAAAGTCTGGCCTATGGGGCCTTTTGCAACTTTATGATAAAGATAGATGCTAGTTTTTGTCTATTGTTAGTAAGGAGAAATATTAAAAATTAACCCAGTGTAAAGAACATGGTTTCTAATTATGAAGTTGGCCATTATCACTTTTTTATCCTTGAGAAATGGCTCATAGATGGTGCTAACTAGAGTCAATTGCTATCCACTGTCTTGCAGTGACAGATAGCCACTCTGCTCTGGAGGGCATTTGCACAGAGTAGAATTATTTTTAGTTGCAGATACTTGGGAGCTTCAAGTCATTACTATGAATCATGTGACATTAAACACCTGCAGCAGGCTGCCACCTTCTAACAAACTCCTCACCGTGACCCATGAGTATATGCACAATTAATATCAGAATGTACATCATTAAATTTTCCTGTCTGACTTATCAATGAGTTTTGCCCTGCAGGTGTGGATAGAAGAAACAATGATCCTGCTTATCAACCCAAGAACAGCTAACCTACTTTTGATATGTCCTCCCCATGGACTTATAAAGAGGCTGTTAATTACACTGATGATATATCACCACAATTTTTATATATATATAATGGGATTTCAGTAAAAACTTACAGCTATTTATATCAAATATTACTTCTTCTCTCACTGCCTGAAATGTATGTAATTTAATTAACTTATGCCTCAGTGATATTTCAGGGAAGAAGTAGCTCTGAAGTAGACATGGACTGAAATCTACTTAATATTCTGTCAGAGTACACTGTAGCACAAACCTAATTCTCTCAATATGATGACACTTTGAAAATAGGAAGGAAAATTTGGACCTTTTTACTTAGTAAGAAAAAGAACGTGCAGTTCACGTAGCCTGGCCAAGTAATTGTGCTGAACACTAAAGACTGATGGAAAACTAAAATTTACTTGAGAGTAGGTGGCTTCCAGAGAGGGTGCTTGTGGTGGATTAGGAACCTTCCCTCTCCATTATTTGAAATGTTCCAGACTAACTCAGACGATTTGGCAGTAAGATGAAGCTATATCTACAGCAAGGCAAATTATACAAGCATATATACACAATATATGCAAGTATTTACAATTATATACAAGTTAGAAATAGTAAAAGAAAAATCAGAAAATTCCCTCCTGGACAAAGAAAACTGCCCAGAAGGGCTCAAAGTTCCCCTCTGTTTCTCTCCCCCCCACCCCATCTCAGAGCGATAAACACAAACGAAATGAAGCTTACTTGTTAATTGCCAAGATTAGAAGTGAGATGCCAAAGCAGATTGGGGTTAATAGGAAGCAATTAGATCTAAGGACACAGACTAGACTAAGAAAGGAGCAGGACAATGTCCCAGGACAAAGTGAGAGGACATTGTTCATGTTTTGACTTTCTATCCCTCTCAGCACACCAATGAATGATATAGACATCGTCATTATTTTCTTTTCATAACCAAGGATCTAATTTCTCTCACTAAAATGTTCCAATTAGCCTCAAGCCAGCACAGTATTCCCAGTGACAGTAGTGATGTGCCTGTTTTGTATATTCAGTCTCTCACAATTGATGGGTACTGCCATTAATTTGCATTCATTTTTGGCACATGTTCAACAGAGCTAATTTCATTGCCTGCTCATCCATCTACAGACAAAAATATTTTTCTGTGGTTTTCATATTTCTTTAAATTTTGATCTTTTATTTCTCTAAACTCAGACCTGGAAGCCTCCTCTGCATCTGCACTCTTTCTAGTAGCTGATGATTTTTTAACTTCCTTTTCATTCAGCCAGTCATAGGTGGCTTTTCTCTGAATTTATCAATAACAGTATAATAATCTAGATAATGACTACAAGATCAATCTTTATGAAAACTTAACAACAAAAAAGTTGTGGGGTTTTTATTGGGTTTTTTTTTTGTTTGTTTGTTTTTTTTAATGTTGTTTGGTTGGGGTTTTTTTGTTTGTATGTTATTGAGGGTTTTGTGTTTTTTTGGGGGGTGTTGGGTTTCATTTTGGTTTGTTTTTGGTTTTGGTTTGAGGGTGGGGATTTTTATGTGGTTTTTATTTTTTTTTTTTTGGTTGGTTGGTTTGGGTTTGGGTTTTGGTTTTTTGTTTGTTTTAAGGTAAAGTAATTCTTGTATTATCTTGTATTACATGAAACAAATTTTCTGTAATTTTCCAGAGAAGATTTTTACAAGTAAAAATTTTCTATGCGGGGAAGCAGATAAAATTATATTTTGTAAAGGCAATTATATGTTTTTCACATAAAGATAGTATTTAAGAATAGCAGAACATAATGTGGGAACTCAAGTAAGCAAAAACATACATAAGCAGAGACAATATATATTTATTCTCACATGAAGATATCTAGATATTTCAGAGAAGGAAAGATATGAATAAGAATCATAGTAATAATTCATGATTTGCATACAGCATGGTGGTTTTTCACATAAAAAGGATTTGATCAAATATTCCTATATTGATAATAATATTCTGTATGAGTC
>WBNM01034125.1:3438-26014 GCA_013399055.1 Ramphastos sulfuratus
CTGGAAGGCTACTCTAAGGTCTCCTCAAAGCCTTCTCTTCTCCAGGCTGCAGAGCCCCAACTCTCTCAGCCTGTCCTCACAGCAGAGCTGCTGCAGCCCTCTCAGCATCTTGGTGGCCTCCTCTGGACTGGCTCCAACACTTCCATGTCCTTCCTGTGCTGGGGGCTCCAGAACTGCACACAGGACTCCATGTCCCTGTCCCAGACCCCCTGTCCCCTCTCACCTGTGCTTCATTTTCTCTTGAACTTCAGTCATTATTTTGCAGTGCAGGACAGACCATTGCAATACTTGGGGGTGCTATTAAAATGCTGTCCCTATCACTCCAGCAAATCAAACCCTCTGATGATAAATATTAATAAAAGCAGAGGGAAAGGAAAGGACTTTCCTGCCATTTGCTTTTTATTACATTACTCAACCCAAGCCAGATCTATGAATGCTTAAAACAACAAAGTTCTGTATGTCTGTAAATGCCTTCGTGGCAAAGAGCTTTCTGCTGCAGATACAAAATGTCCTGGATGCTCTGCACATCATCTTTTCATTAAAGAAAATAAAGTTGGCATGTTGATAACTCTGTCTTATCGAGGCCAAATCTAAAACCTCACATTAATTCTAGATGAACCACCCTGCTGATGTCAAGTGAGGACAAAAAAGCTCCAAGATTCCTTTGAGAAATGTCCTCTCTTCCTTGGGAAAAGCCAATCTGAGGATTGGAGAAGGGAAAAGCCAATCTGAGGATTGGAGAAGATTAATGGAAGTGTTTGGGAAATCCCCTATATGGCTAAGGAGAGGTTAGAAGGCACTAAAGGCACAGAAGATGGATGGAGAAAATAGAATCATAGAANTGAATCACAGCTTCATTGAGGTTGGAAAAAGACCTCTAAGATCACTGAGATTAAGTTCTCCTGCATCATCCCAGCAATGCCATTCCTAGCAAGGCTCTGGAGGAAGCCCTGGACAAGATCCAGTTTTCCATTCCCCACCAGTGTTACTGAAGCCACTCAGGGTGCTGCAGCAGCTCCTTTCTGCCACCTTCCTGGAGGGTGCTGACAAGGCTTGGGCAGCTGTGTGGAAACCGAAACCCTTTCCCTCCTCCTTCATCTTCTCACCTCTTCTGGATTTCACTCATCCTTTTTCCCTCCAGGCAGACAGGTTCCTCGAGTTCTCCAACATCACATTCAGCTACAAAAAATCTCCTCCCTGAACTCCTTCCATCTCCCACCAACTCACAACTCCTGCAGGAAGCAAGGAAGAGTATTCCAGACCTCCACCTCCACCATGCAAGTACTTCCCGTGGTGGGAAAAGGGAAAAGCACAACGCTACAGAGGGATGGCAGCCTCAAGTCTGTGTGCAAAGGAAAGGCAGGAGAGGATTACACAGACAGCTGCAAGGTTCATTGGAGCAATCCTCACATCTGAAAGCTCATTAGTGCTCTTCTGGAGTGGTCTTTTGCCTGTAATTGCAGGCATAGAACAACTTTCAGGGAAGGTCAACAGGGACAGCCTCATGACTTGGCAATATCTTTCAAGTCAGTCCTTTTAATAGGACCTGGGCTTTTGCTATCAACTTCATAACAAACATTTCCCAGGACTGAAAGAGGAAATCCACCCCCTGGTGTGTTGTTAAAGCCAAGCAGATCCTATTCATCTCCCTGGCTTCGTTATCTCTCATTAAAGCAGAGCAAGAAAGCACTCAGCAGCAGCTCATGGCAGCTAATTGCCTGAGCCCTGTTTAATAATAAACACTTGCTTAGGATTGCATCTCTCAGCCTGGCCTGTGTTTAGGTTTCAAGCTGCCCTTGTCCACATGCTTTAGCTGGTGGAGAAGAGAGGAGTGCCCCAGCAGGGCACTGCCAGATCAGCTCCAAACAACAAAAGGCAGATCCTGGATTTATGAGCTGACCACCTGCTGCCGCGCCTGGAACGGCCACAGAGCCCTGACGGCTTCTGGCAGAGCATCTGCACCTTCCCTGCACCAACAGAGCCTGGAGACACCAAGGGCTGACAAATCCCCCTGAGCTGTCAGCTCTCTGAAGCATGCAGATTAATGTGGGGCAGTGAGACCAGGGGCTTGTTGTGACCTTCCACCACTGAACCCAAAGCTGTGACACAGGAGCTGATCAAATGCATCTCCCTTAGTCAAGTCAGATGGCTGAACCACATCAACTCCTCCTAAAGCATCAGGCCAGCAGCCTCCAAGATAAGGAACATCATTAAGCCAGGGAAAACTGATGAAAACAAGAGCAGTTACCCAGTTTTACCCAGCTCTCCAACTTGACTGGCCAGCTGCATGATGCTTTAGGGAAGATCAGCAATTTCAAACTGCTTCTCTTGACCTCTTCCTATGTATCATAACTAAACAAAAGCTTCAGCACCAGGAAGTTCTGCCCAGACCTCAGTCATGCCACCACAGCCAACTGTAATCACTTCCAGTTTATACTGGGATGGCAGCAGAGTGAGACCCAAGGTCTAATTCTCAGTTAATACTTCCTTTCCTCAGCAGGGTTTGGTATTGATTTACCTCAATTTCATACAATCCAAAACTGTCCAGAAGGCAGCAGGGAGGAGGTGGAGTCATAGACCCAGAGCAGGAGCCATTAGCAGTCCAAGTTCTGATCTATCCATCAATCCTTCCAAGAAGCTTCCAATACCTAATTAACCTCTTCCACTCAAGTCAAGGGAAAGATTTTTGGGTCACCTGTATGAAAACCACACAACACCCTCTGGACACCAGGCACTGGGACACTGCCTGGACTCACCAGTTACAGAACTGCTGAAGCATTTGAACTTCTTACAGGCTTAAAACCTTTCAAGTGAGGCAGGAGGTGGACATTGCCCTGAGCTTACAGAACACCACAGATGGAAGACATTCAGCTAGTCAGAGAGGGAGGGTGGGGATGACCAACACATAGAATGATGTGGTGTAAAAGGTGATGGACACAGGGTGTGTTTGAAGGGGGTATTCAAGATGGAACAGCAAGAGCAGAGCTCCTCAGCCTTGGCACACATACCTGGTTTGGGCACAGAATGGGTCACAGACTGAGGAACTTTGTCGTTAATCAGCTCCACACACTCACTGGGGAAAAATCCAACCTGTAGTAAAAACACAAACAGGCAGAATGTTGAATGTCCTGGCTTTGAGGTCTGGGCTCTTCACCCAGCAACTCTTCATGGAGTCACAGAATGGTCAGGGCTGGNGTTGAACACTTCCCTTGAACCCCTCTTGCCTGCTGCTCCCTATCATCACCCAGCATAAAAGGAGCAGCCTAAGAGCAGTCCCTTTGCAAAATGATACAGCCAGAAATGCTGCAAACCAAAGAATTAGTTCTGTAAAACACAGTTGTGAGGCTGCTTGCCAGGCTTGGTGCACAGGACAGAGATACTCAACTTGCAGAAGAAGAGGGAGAGCACAAGTGTGCTACACACCCCTAAACCTCAAGTGGAACTTGAGAGAGAGAAAGACTTTAGCTGCTTTTCCTGCAGCTGGCTGCAAGTGTGTAACATGAAGGTTAATGAAGGGATGTTTCAGCTCTCAGCATCTCAACTATCTGTACTCTGAGCTCACCAACACCTGGCCTTCTTTCACTGTCAAAATCTGATACTCACAAGCACTTGAATAGTTTATTCCTTCAGGAAACTGAAAAATCTGGGTCAAGAAAACTGAAATTAAATGTGGGTCAAAAATCTGAAATCAGTAAGGGCCAGGAAAATGTATATCAATGTGGATCAGGGAAATTGAAATCAGTATGGGTCAGGAAACCTGAAATCAAATATGGGTGAAGAAAACTGAAATTAGTAAGGGTCAAGAAACCTGAAATTGATATAGGTCAAGAAAATGGAAATCAGTATGGGTCAAAAAACTGAAATCAATATGAGTCAAGAAAAGTGAAATCAATGTGGGTCAAGAAAAGTGAAATCAATGTGGGTCAAGAAAAGTGAAATCGATGTGGGTCAAGAAAAGTGAAATCAGTGTGGGTCAAGAAAAGTGAAATCAATGTGGGTCAAGAAAAGTGAAATCAATGTGGGTCAAGAAAAGTGAAATCAATGTGGGTCAAGAAAAGTGAAAGCAATGTGGGTCAAAAACCTGAACCAATGTCTCCATGTCTGGAGAGCAGCAAAATTGTTTCCCTTGCACTATTAAAGGATTCAGGCCAAGGTGTGACCAGGCAGGAGTTTCCCTCCATCCCAACCTTCCTCCCACTTCAGTGTCCTCCTTCTTACTGATGTCCCAGTGGCAGATCAGAGCCTTCAGCAGTCCCTCACTTCCAGACTCCTTTGTCCCTCACAGAATCACAGCATGGTTTGGGTTGGGACCTGCAAAGGTCACCGAGCCCAGTCCCGTCCTGTCCTCGCCCAGAGAGCTGTGGTATTGTGCCATGTAATTCAAGCACCACCAACCTCCTGGGACACCCCAGCCTAAGCCAGGAGCAGGATTTCCTGCCCCGTGTCAGGCATGTGATGTGGACAGCTGAAAGCATCAAGTCACTGCAGGCAGCCAGGGCTTGGTCAAGTGCTGCAACAATGCATGGCAAGGAGCCAGCACACGGCCCCGAGCTCATCTCAGCAGCAGAATGGGGCCAGGACTGCTGCCAGTCCTGTTAGCACATCTGTGACATTCCTTGGAGCCACCACGAGCCTGGCAGACAGCCCCTGCTCTATTTATTCATCTTACACAACTCTCTTTTGTCTCCAAGGAGCAAAAAAAAAAAAAAAAAAAAAAAAAAAACATCTCANAAAAAAAAAAATCATCTCAGTCCTACTCCAATTTGATTTTCACACACAAACCTGCAGGCAATTTGGCAGTGAGGGTGGTGTGTCCAGGTAACCACTCCAGACTTTGAAACCACCCCAAATCCCCTAAGGGAAGCCCCAGATTGCAGTAAGAGCAGAGAATTTCTCCTTCCCCCAGCCCCATTACTCAGGCAATGTTCTGTCCAAGTCAGAGGAGAAACTAATCCATCACATTAATGTCTTATGAGGGGAGGCTGTGAGTCCTGGGGCTGCTGAGCCTGCAGAAGAGCAGACACAGAGGGGATCTGATCAGTGCTCACTAAGACCTAAAGGGTCATGAGGATGGGGCTGGACTTTTTTCAGTTGTGCCTAGTGACAAAACAAGGGACAGTGGCTGGAAACTCAAACACAGAAGGTTCCATCTAAACCTCAGGAGAAACTTCTCTGCTGGAGTCCTGGAGCAGGCTGCCCAGAGAGGTTGTAGAGTCTCCTTCTCTGAAGAGCTTCCAACCCCACCTGGGCATTGTGATCCTGGGCAAGCTGCTGTGGGTGCCCTGCTTGAGCAGAGGGCTTGGACTGGATGATCTCCAGAGGGCCCTTCCAACTCTGACCATAGAACCACAGAATGGTAAGGTTGGAAGGGACCTCAAGGATCACCCAGTTCCAACCCCCTGCCATAGGCAGGGACACCTCCCACTAGCACANTGCTGGGATTAACAACAGTGGAAAATGGTGGCTCTGAATGCAGCCCCAGTCCCATGCTGCAATGAAAGCTGTTTGCCTTTGCTCACTAACATTAAAGCTTCTCCTCTTGCTGGATGCAATAATCCAGCACTGAACATGAATTCAGAAATGAAAGAAGCCCCAAAGTGGTTATGTCACTGCTTCTAGACATCTCAGGAGCCTTTCCCATCTCAAGCAGTACACCTGTTCTCCACAGCTCATTTTTGCCATGTTCACAGCCAATAATTATGATGGATTTTCCCAGGGAAAGGGAAATTTTCCCTTGTGCTGGTCCTGCCAAGCTCTCTGGTGGCCACTTACTGCCCACAGTTCTGATGCCTTACATTTTCTGACTTATTTCTTCTAACTTCTCATGCAAGATGCCCAGGAGGCCATCTCCAGGGTCATGACCCTTAACTCTTGCCTCCTCCCCATCTGTTTAAAATGTTGGGTTTCCTCCCAATTTTCTCCATGATTTTGTCTAAATAAGTGAGTTTAGTCCAAGAGTTAATCTCAACAGATGTAGCAAGGCACTATTAGAGCTTGAGCCAGGATTAAAGGATTTGGCAACGTAGGAAAATTAATAGCAAGGGCAGTGTATATTTAGATAAACACAAGGTCATCTAAAGGTCAAAATGTCACTGCACACCTTAACCCAAGGAGGAAAACTCAGGCTGCTGCTGGATGCAAACATTCCTGCAGCAGCTACTCTCTCTTTTGTCCACTTCTCTGCCAGAATCTGCTAAGGCTTGGAGGGGAGAAGTCAAAGCAGCAGCAGCAGTAACTGTCAGTGTGCAGGGAGGGAGTTCTGCATGTCAGGAAGTAGCAGCAACATAAATCATAGAACCAGAGAATCACAGAATGGTAAGGTTGGAAGGGACCTCAAGGATCAGCCAGTTCCAACTCCCTGCCATAGGCAGGGACACCTCCCAACTAGGCTTGGCTGCTCAAGGCCTCATCCAACCTTGCCCTGAACACCCCCAGAGAGAAGGCAGTCACAACCTTCCTGGACAATCTGTTTCCAAGTCTCACTACCCTCATACTGAAGACCTTCTTCCTCAGCTCCAGTCTAACCCTGCTCTCCCTCAGCTTCAAACCATTCCCCCTTGCCCTGTCTCCAGATACCCTCATGAAAAGTCCCTCTGCAGCCCTCCTGTAGATCCCTTCAGGTACTAAAAGGCAGCTCTAAGGTGCCCCCAGAGTCTTCTCTTCTCTAGGCTGAACAACCTCAGCCTGTCCTCACAGGAGAGGTGCTGCAGCCCTTGGATCACTTGGGAATCACAGAGTTGTCAGGGCTGGAAGGGACCTGAAGTGAAGCACTGCCTGAGACATCTCCACTGGGGTTTGGGTTTGACATGAGCTCAAGTATGGCTGGAAAGGGCCTTTAAAGGGCATCTAGTTCAGTTCTTATGCAGTGAGCTGGGACATCTGCAACTGGAGTAGATTGCTCAGAGCCCCAAACAACCTGACCTGGGAGGGTTCCAGGGATGGGGAATCTGCCACCTCTTTGGGCAACCTGGGCCAGCATCTTGGCACCCTCAGCATAAACAATTTCTTCCTTCTCTCCAGCCTGAATCTCCTCCTTTTACTTTCAAACCATCAGCCCTTGTCCTGCCACAACAGGCCCTGCTAGAAGTCTGTCCCCAGCTTTCTTAAAGTCCTGAAAGGCCACCAGAAGATCTCCCTGGGGCTGAACAACCCCAACTCTCTCAGCCTGTCCTCACAGCTCTCCATGGGGCTATTCCCCAAAGACAGAACTCTCCAGAACATCAAAAGGCAGTTGGGCATCCAAAAGAAAAAAAGGAACCTGTCCCTAATGATTCAGCTGTCTGAAATAGAGCTCCTGATGGAAAAGACAAAGCATGAAGAAGAAAGCAGAGGAGAACAAAGAAGGCTGGGAGGCTGGTGGTGAGGAGGTGGCTGTGATGTAGGTAACACTCTCACAGGGAGAGCAGTGACTCACTGAGGGCACTGGGAAAGAAAAAAAGCTTGAGGAAAAAATGTCTAAAAAATCATTTTCCTTCAACCAGAGACAAATGCTAAGAAGCCTGCTGGGTTGTTTTGCTCTGCAGAGGATTAAGTCATTAGATCAGGTATTGGGAGAGAGGCAGCAGGCAACTGGCAAGACAGAAATCTGAAGGGTAACAAAAGTGGTGATTCATTCCTGGAGGAGAGCTCTGCCTGGCACGCAGCAAACTGACTTCTGTGCCCAGCCAAAGCTGCAGCTCAAACCCAGCCTGCTCCCAACCTCCCCGAGTGGCTCTGCTGCTGACATCTGCAGACCTGCCTCTTGCTGATGTGCTCAACACAGAGCAACCCTTTACTGACCCTGACACACAGAAACCATCTGCCCAGAGGCACACAGGGCACAGCAGCTGAAGACTCACAAAAGCGTAACAGGGACCTGGAGATGATTTAGTTCAACCCCACTCCTACAGCAGGGTCACCCACAGGCCCAGGGCCAACCTGCCCAGGTGGGTTTGGAATCTTTCCCTGCACACCTCCAGGGAGAGGGCACCCACAACCTCCTTGGGCAACCCATTCCAGTGTCTCAGCACCTTGCTTCATGGCAATGAAAAGCTTTGAGAAGGACACTTCAAAGGAGTGATGCAAACTTGATCTTTGAGGTCTCTTCCAACCTTGCTTATACTGTGAAACTGTCACCTCCCAGGGCAAAATGCACCTCTCTGCAACTCAGATCCAGGGTTGTGTGGAGAGATGTTGATGCAGCAATAACTGAGTGGGCACAGCTTATGAAATTCCTGCCTGACAGCTGGGCTACAGCTGCTGAGCACCACCTCAGAGCTAAGGAGCTGCAGCCTGCAGGCAGCAGGAGCAGAGAGCATCCAGATGGGCTGTCCCCCTCCCTCAGCTGACAGGCAGCAACTTCAGCACCACACTGACTTCTGCATTGTGCAAACACATCCTGAGACCTCCTGAAACGTAAATTACTTCCACAGCTCCCTAAAAGGAGGTTGGAATGAGGTGGAGGGAAGTCTCTTCTCTCTAGAACAAGCTATAGGATGAGAGGAAATGGCCTCAAGTTGCACCAGGAGAGGTTTAGGTTGGACGTTAGGAACAATTTCTTTGCTGCAAGGGTGGTCAAGCATTGGAACAGGCTGCCCAGGGAGGTGGTGGAGTCTCCATCCCTGACGTGTTCAAAAACTGTGTAGACATGGCACTCTGGGACAGGCTTTAATGGCCATGGTGGTGTTGGGGTGATGCTTGGGCTTGATCACCTTAGAGGTCTCTTCCAATCTCAATGGTTCTGTGGCTGCTGTATTCCTCATTGAGCAAGGCAGAACAACAGCCAAGGCTGTTCAGGAAATATCAATGTGTCAGCTCCAGAAACAAGTTTGATGTCAGAGCAGGTATCAGGTCACAGAATCACAGACACATCCAGGCTGGCAAAGCCCCTCAGGAGCACCAAGCCCAACCTAGAACCCTGCTCTGCAAGATTCACCTTAAACCATAGCCCCAAGCACCACATCCAAACCACCCTGAAACACAGCCAGGGTTGGGAACTCCACCACCTCCCTGGGCAGCTCATTCCAGTCCCTGACCACTCTCTCCAGGAAAAACTTTTTCCTAATGTCCAATCTAAACCTCCTCAGTCTCAGCTTGAGGCCATTCCCCCTTGTTCTGTGTCCAACTACCTGTGAGCAGAGCCCAGCAGCAGCAATGTCCCTTCAGATGTCCCCCACTGCTCTGATTTTCCACATGAGCTACTATCTGAACCCCCACAGCTGACATAAAGCCAACCCAAGCTGGATCTCAGGTGCTCTGCCTAATCAGACAGAAGTGCAGCAGTGGAACTAACACTCAACTCAGCAAGGAACTGGAGATCAGCTGCACAGAGCTCTGGAATTAGCGACAGCAGAACCACAATTTGGGATCTGGCACAGAAAGGTCCCTCAGGGAAAATCCAAGTGGTTTTAAGAAGGTTTTTCCAGGCCAAGCTATACAAGTGTCTGGTCAATTCTGACTCTCTCCAGAGCAAATTACTGATTTCACCTACTCAGGGACAGCAGCTGCAGTGTGGAAATCCCTCCTGCTTGAAAGGAGCTGAAACATGAGACATTAGAGTGAGGAGGGAGAACATCAGCTCCTGCAACCTTCAGCAGCCTGAGGCTTTGGGAAGTAGAGATTTCCTCTAATTAAACCTCCTAAAGAGAAAATCCAAGCCAGGGAGTAACAACCCTGCTGGAAGAAAGTTTTGGTGCCTAATTCTGGAGTCCTGTGTGCAGTTCTGGAGCCCCCAGCACAGGAAGGACATGGAACTGTTGGAGNCTTTAGGACCTTCTGCAAGTTCAGCCTAAACCTCTCTGTGTAAGCTTCCCAGGGAGCAGTGCCAGGAATACCACACCAGGAATGCAGACATGACAGCACAGGTTAGTTGGGTGCCTTGTCCAAGTCAGTGGCAGTGTCTCATCAAGTGGCTTCCTCTGAAGCCTTGATGTTCTGCCTGATCTAGCTTTAACCAGTGGAAGGGATGGGATGATTTGAGTAACAGTGTCAGCTGCCTTGGAGGGGGTGCAACACAAGCTTCCACTAACATCAGGCCAGCTGTCCATCACAGGGTCATGGCAATCCCTCACTCCCACAGTTAGGTAGGGAGATCACAGCCTCACAGGATGTCAGGGGGTGGAAGGGACTCAAAGAGATCATCCAGTCCAACCCCCTGCCAGAGCAGGACCAGACAATCCAGCTCAGGGCACACAGGAACACATCCAGACAGGCCTGGAAAGGCTCCACAGAAGGAGACTCCACAACCCCTCTGGGCAGCCTGTGCCAGGGCTCTGGGACCCTTCCAGGCAAGAAGTTGCCCTTGTGTTGAGCTGGAACCTCCTGTGCTGCAGCTTCCATCCATTGCTCCTTGTCCTATTCCAGTAATAACTTCTTTCAGGATGACATCTTCAAAGGAATGGGACTTTTTACAAGGGCTTGGAGCGATAGGATGAGGGAGAACAGATTGAAGCTTGAGGAGGGCAGATTGAGACTGGAGATCAGGAAGAAATTGTTTAGAGGGAGGGTGGGGAGACACTGGCACAGGTTGCCCAGGGAGGTTGTGGCTGCTCCCTCCCTGGAGGTGTTCAAGGCCAGGTTGGATGAGGCCTTGAGCAAGCTGGGCTGGTGGGAGGTGTCCCTGCCCATGGCAAGGGGTTGGAACTGGATGAGCTTCAAGGTTCCTTCCAACTCAACCCATTCTATCAATCTCCAAATCTCTGCTGTAGCACAAATCCAGAAAGAAAGGAGAAGTCCTCTCACAGCAATGCAGGCACATTCTGCTTACACCCATGAGTAACCCTGCTCAGGGAGAGCACTTTGACAAACACCCTGCTGAGTTTCCTGCCTTTCTTGGTGTTGCAGTGTGGTTTCTGGTGCTTGTGCCTACCTGGAATCCATGCTTGCCTCTCCACCACGTGGTCAGCTCCTTTGGTGGCATATCAATAACAGACACTATGTCTCCCACCTGCAAAAGATGGGAAACATCAATCACAGCTTGCAATGTGGCCAGGAGGAAAGCACAGCTCTTCAGATGCCCTACAGATGTCTGGGTCTTGGCACAGCAGAGAAAAGACCTCTCAGATTATCTGCTCCAACCACCAGCCAGGGCTGGTACCAAACCAGCACCACATCTCTGTGTCTTTTCAACACCTCCAAGGATGGGGATTCAGCCACCTCCCTGGGCAGCCTGCTCCAGTGTTTGAGAACCCTTTCAGTCAAGATTTTTCTTCTAATGTTCAACCTAAACCTCCCCTGGCACAACCTGAGGCCATTTCCTCTTGCCCTATCCCTTGCTCTTTGGGAGAAGAGACCAACCCTTACCTGGCTCCAACCTCTCCTTTCAGTGAGGCTGAGGTCTCCCTTCAGCCTCCATTTTTCCAAACTGAACCCCACAATTCCCTTAGCTGCTCCTCACAAGACCTGTTCTCCAGACCCTTCCACTGTCTTCATCTCTTCTTGTTCCCTCTCACAGCGAAAAGCAACTCCCTTTGTGAAATCATTAATCACAGACTGATTTGGGGTGGAAGAGACCTCCAAAGGTCATCTAGTCCAACCCCCCTGCAGTCAGCAAGGACATTCTCCACTAGACCAGGGCAGAGTACTTGGCACTCCCTGTTTAACCAGCAAAGCTGTGTTTTAAGGATGACTTCAGCTCCTGGGACTTCTGTGATCCCTCCCTGCACCCAACCCACTGCGACTCCAATATTTAACTCCATCTTCTAAGCTTCACCTCACAAAACTTTCTGAAAGCATCTGACCCTTATTGCTGCTGCACAGACACACAGGTTGCACCCTCCCACGCAGGCCCAGGAGGGATGCAAGCATTTTTCTGTACCTCAAAGGACAGTTCATCTGCTGCTTGAGCAATGTATCTCTTAATAACGTGGGCAGCGGCGATGGCAGGGACGTTAATGGACGATTCCTCGTGGACCAGCAGGTGGTTCCCCTTGTTATCAATCTGCAACAAAGAGCAGAGCAGAGTGTGAGGCAGCTGAGGACAAGCAGGGAGGGATTTTATTGGTGCTCATACATGGCAGAACCTTTAAGCTGATTCACAGAGACAGCACAGCCCCAGGGCCCCCCGAGGAGAGCGGCGCAGGCAAACAACTGATAAAAGAGTGTTTGGGAAGGTCGTGTGTCCCCAGCCAGCCCAGGAGAGAACAGGCTGCATTTCTGTGTACAAACAGCAACCTGGCAGGGAAAGTTCTGCACCTCCCTTTAATCATCTTGTTTGCCCTGAAGTACTTCAAAATTGGCAATACTGAAGATGACTACGAAAATCCCCAGCAATGCTCAAAGCCTGCCTGCAATGCTCAAGGAAGGAGGCAATGATGTCAAAGCTTCTGGCACTTTCAGCATCCCCCTCACCTCTTTATTTCTTCTATAACTTGCCAGTTAAGCACAAAACAGGTTGGGTTGGAAGGGATCTTAAAGATTATCCAGTTCCAACCCCCACACCATGGACACTTCCCCCTGGCCCAGGTTGCTCAAGGCCTTGTCCAGGGAGAGAGCAGCCACAACCCCTCTCTGGGCAACCTGTTCCAGAGTCTCCCACCCTCACTGTTAAGAATTTCTTCCTAATCTCCAGTCTAAATCTCCTCTCTCCCAGCTCCAAAACCATTCCTTCTCATCCTATCACTCCAAGCCCTTGTAAAAAGTCCCTCTCCAGCTATCTTGTAGGTCCCTTTCAGGTACAAGTGATGCCAGCAAACACTGCTCCTTCCTTCTCCTTGCTGCAAACACTGCTCCTTCCTTCTCCTTGCTGCACACACTGCTCCTTCTCCTTGCTGCACACACTGCTCCTTCCTTCTCCTTGCTGCAAACACTGTTCCTTCCTTCTCCTTGCTGCAGCCAGCAGCCTCCTTCCAGAATCCCAAGATTTTTCATAGAATCAGTCAGAGTTGGAAGGGACCACAGGGATCAGCCAGTTCCAACCCCCCTGCCATAGGCAGGGACACTTCACACTAGATCAGGCTGCCCAGAGCCTCATCCAGCTCCAGGGATGGGGCCTCAACCACCTCCCTGGGCAGCCCATGCCAGGCTCTCACCACCCTCACGCTGAAGAACTTCCTCCTCACCTCCAGCCTGACTCTCCCCACCTCCAGCTTTGCTCTTTGCTCCATTCCCCTTAGTCCTGTCACTGCCTACTTTTCGTGCTCCTGTAAGAATTCTCAACCACTAATAATGCAACCACTGTGTTGCATCTGCCATAGCTTTGCTGCAACCTCCAGGTCCACTCTCTTGCTGTAAATTCTAGTTCCATTTTCCCCTGTGACTTCCTTCCCCACTTTGGGCTGAGGTTTCCATGATTCTTCACATCCCAAAGGATTTCAAGGGTGAGGAGGATTACCAGCAGGGAAAACAGCAGGAAATCTCACTCAATCCTTATCACCACCATTTAAAAAGGAATTGCAAGAGACTAATAATAGTTGTTTCTATTCCTGGCCTGCAGAAGCAGCAGGCAGTGGAAATATCTCTACCAGACTAATCAGGACCAGCACTGCTGACACAGACCTGGCCTTAAACACCCAGCTCCAGGCTTTCCTGCTCTCCTTCCCCTCTCCTCTGTTGTTTAAGATGGTAGAAGACCACGAACAGAGAAAGCAAAGCTGTGATTCACAACGTGGAGACAGCTCTGCAAGCACAAGCTGAGCTCTGCTCAGCACTGTAACCAGCAGGGGCTGGTGATGGTTGTAGCTTCTGGAGCTAATGGGAAGGAAAAAAGTGGGCAGGCAACACAGAATCACAGGATGGAGGTTGAAAGGGACCTCTGGGGATTATTAAGCTCAACCCCACTTCTAAAGCAGGGCACCTACAGCAGCTTGCCCAGGATCATGATGTCCAGGTAGGTTTGGAAGCTCTCCAGAGAAGGAGACTCCACAACCTCTCTGGGCAGTCTGCTCCAGGGCTCTGGGACCCTCACAACAATTTTCTCCTCATGTTCAAATGGAACCTCCTGAGTTCCAGATTGTGGCCACTGCCCCTTGTTTTGTCACTGGGCACTACTGAGAAGAGTCTGGCCCCATCCTCCTGCCTTCCAAGGGTCCTTTAGCTCTTGCTGAGCATTGAGAAGATTCCCTCTCGCTCTGCTTTTGTCCAGGCTGAAGAGCCCCAGGACTATAGATCCTTCTGGAAAGGCAAGAGAGCACATCTGTGGCTTAATCTGCTGCTAAGGTCAGGAAACAAAGACCAAGCTGAGCTTCACACCATACCTCCATCCACGTGAGAGCAGGCCCACAGTTGATCTTGTTGCCTGCGATGGCCGAGAGCCGTGACAGGTAAGCCATCAGCATCTGGGTGACAAGCTGGAACAAAGACAGACAGACAGAGTTTTTCTGTTAATACTCCACAGAGAGACTTCTTCAGATGTGGAGACATCAAAAATGATCCTTTGGCACAGGCAAACCTGAGAGAAATAAGATGCCTTCTGGCAAGGAAAAGTAAGGTCAGCTACAGTAGATTGCCCAGTACAATATCCAGGTGGGCTCTGAAAGTCTCCAGAGAAGGAGAATCCACAACCTCTCTGGGCGGCCTGCACCAGTGCTCCAGCACCTTAGAATCATAGAATGGTAAGGTTGGAAGGGACCTCAAGGATCATCTAGTTCCACCCCCCTGCCATAGGCAGGGACACCTCCCACTAGTACAGGTCACTCAAGGCCTCCTCCAACCTGGCCTTGAACAGCTCCAGAGAGGGAGCAGCCACAACCTCCCTGGGCAACCTGTGCCAGTGTCTCACCACCCTCACTGTAAAGAGCTTCCTCCTAACATCCAGTCTAAATCTCCCCTCTGCCAGTTCAAACCCATTGCCCCTTGTCCTGTTATTCCAAGACCTTGTCAATAGTCCCTCCCCAGCCTTCCTGTAACCCCCTTCAGACACTGGAAGGCTACTCTAAGGTCTCCTTGAACCTTCTAAGTAAGAAAGCTCTTCCTTATGTTCAGGTGGACCCTCACTGCTTCCAGTTTGTGCCCATGACCCCTTGACCTGACGCTGAAAAGAGTCTGACCCCATCCTTGTGTGTGGTGCTCAAAACCAGGTTGGATGAGGCCTTGAGCAACTTGGTTCAGTGGGAGGTGTCCCTGCCCATAGCAGAGGGTTGGAACTGGAAGATCTTGAAGTTCTCTTCCAACCCAAGCCATTCCATGGCTCTCTGAAGTGTTTGCTGCCTCACCTCTGGACTGTCCTTCAGGGCATCGGAGCGGGGCAGCTCTGCCAGCTGGGAGAAGCGGCGGTCGTAAATACAGAGGTGCAGGTGCTTGTCAAGGACCCTGAAATCTTCATAGCTCCTCTTCACAATCCAGCTCCTCCCCTGCACAAACAGAAAACACAACTATGGCTTTTCAGGAGCTTCTCACCAGTGTGGGTTAGATGAGGAAAACAAAAAACGTGGGTGGAAAGAGCAGAGAGAGATGCTGATTGTTGCTAGAAGAAACTTCTCCACTGCTGGAGAGGAGGCTGAGGGGAGAACCTCTCACTCTCTACAGCTCCCTGAAAAGAGGTTAGAGCAAGGTTGGGGTTGGTCTGTTCTCTCAAGTATCTAGCAATAGGACAAGCAGAAATGGCCTCAACTTGCACCAGGGGAGGTTTAGGTTAGAGATTAGGAACAACTTCTGTGCTGCAAGAGAGGTCATAGAATGGTAAGGTTGGAAGGGACCTCAAAGATTATCCAGTTCCAACCCCCTGCCACAAGCTGAGACATCTCCCACAGGTGGCACAGGCTGCCCAGGGAGGTGATGGAGTCCCCATGTCTGGAGCTGTGCAAGAAGCCTGTGGCCATGGCACTTTGGGGCATGGCTCAGTGGCCATGCTAGGGTTGGGTCAACAGTTGGACTCTATGATCAGAGAGGTCCTTTCCTACCTTAATGGT
Source organism: Ramphastos sulfuratus (assembly GCA_013399055.1). Lineage (NCBI taxonomy): Eukaryota > Metazoa > Chordata > Aves > Piciformes > Ramphastidae > Ramphastos > Ramphastos sulfuratus. Next base: position 19,263 of record WBNM01034125.1, read on the forward strand.
TCAGTCAAAGGGTTCTGAATACTGGAACAGGCTGCCCAGGGAGGTGGTGGAGTCCCCATCCCTGGAGGGGTTTAAAAGAAGTAGAGATGTGGTGCTGGTGGTGTTCAAGGCCAGGTTGGAGGAGGCCTTGAGTGACCTGTACTAGTGGGAGGTGTCCCTGCCTATGGCAGGGGCTTGGAACTGGCAGATCCTTGAGGTCCCTTCCAACCTTACCATTCTATGATTCTATGGCTTAGCACCAGCCTTGGCAGGGTGGGAGAATGGTTTGATTAGGTGGTCTGAAAGGTCTTTTCCTACCAAAAGGATTTTATGACCACTCTTCTCCAAGTCCTTTAACATGATGGAAGTGCATTAGTAGCATTTTTCTGGCTTAATTTGGGGACCTTTCATGCTCAAACAACTTCTGAATGTCCCTGTTATTAATTACTCCACCAATTCCCAGGATGTGCCCCACCATTATCAGAGCCAAAGCTTTGAACTTCCACCTGCCCTACAAGGATTTGGTAGCATTTTCATACTGGAGGTGTCTTTGCAGAGATGTAAATGACAAAATGCCTTATGAACAGCATGAAATTAAGATTCTACAGAGACAGGAAACGACACAATCAGAGATCTGAAGGTGGAATTGAAGCCTGCAAAATTCCTGGCAGGTGCCCCAGGCAAATCTTCAGCTGAAGTGAAGAAAAAAAAACCAAAAAAAAAACAACCCAACAATCCACCAACCTGTGATGAATAACACTAGCTGAAGATTTGCTCCTTGAAGGTTTAATTTCCCCAATTAAAATATTGACAAGATACATCCTGCTGCAGGGGATAAGGAAGGGACCATATCAGCTCAGTGTGATTTGCTCTGTGAAGCTTTTAATAGCTGATGATGCTTCTAAACTCCTCATGCTCTATTACAGGCAATAAAAAGATGCTGTAATAATGCAGCAGTTTACAGGTCAAGGCACTTTATGAATCATAGAATGGTGAGGTTGGAAGGGACCTCAAAGCTCAGCCAGTTCCAACCCCCTGCCATATGCAGGGACACCTCCCACTAGCACAGGTCACTCAAGGCCTCCTCCAACCTGGCCTTGAACACCTCCAGGGAGGTTTTGGAGCACAGAAGACCTCCAGGGAGGCTGTGGAGCACAGAATCACCCAACGTGATCTTTGATCACGTTGGGTGATTCTGTGCTCCACAACCTCCCTGGGCAACCTGTGCCAGTGTCTCACCACCCTCACTGCAAACAACTTCCTCCTAACATCCACTTTCAATCTCCCCTCTGACACTTCAAACCCATTCCCCTTGTCCTGCCATTCCCAGACCTTGTCAATAGTCCCTCCCCAGCCTTCCTGGAGCCCCTTTCAGATCCTGCAAGGCCACTCCAAGCTCTCCTGGAAGCCTTCTCTTCTCCAGGCTGCACAGCCCCAACTCTCTCAGCCTGTCCTCACAGCAGAGCTGCTGCAGCCCTCTCAGCATCTTGGTGGCCTCCTCTGGACCTGCTCCAACACTTCCATGTCCTTCCTGTGCTGGGGTCTGCAGAACTGTACACAGGACTCCAGGTGGGGTCATCAATCCTTTCAGCCCCTAAAATGAGGCTGCTCCTGCTTTAGAGATGTGGACACTCAGCTCAGACCACCCCCACAGCTCCCTACAGAACTTGCCCAGCTCCCAGGTCAAGTGCAGAGTGAGTTTAGAACCACAGGAGTGCTTAGCTTGGAAGAGGCCCTTCAGATCATGGAGTGCAGCTGTGCACCCAGCACTGCCAGGTCACCACTGGACCATGTCCCTTGGCACCACATCTACACAGCTTTGAAACCCCTCCAGGAGTGGGAACTCCACCACTGCCCTGGGCAGTCTGTTCCAGAATTGACAAACCTTCTGGGGAAGGAACTCTTGCTCATGTCCAACCTAAACCTCCCCTGGTGCAACTTGAGGCCATTTCCTTTCACCCTATCGCTTGTCCGTTAGGAAGAGACTGATCCCCACCTCACTACAGCCTCCTCTTCTCCAGGGTCCCTCAGCTGCTCCTCCCCAGCCCTGTTCTCCAGACCCTTCGCCAGCTTTGTTGCCCTTCTCTGGACACACTCCAGGCTCTCAATGTCCTCCTTGGTGTGAAGGTCCCAAAACTGAACCCATGATTTGAGGTGCAGCCTCGCTACTGCCCCACACAGGAGTCAACCACCTCCTTAATCCTGCTGGCCACCCCACTCATGATCCAAGCCAGGATGCTGCTGCCCTTCTTGGCCACCTGGGCATACTCTGCCTCATCTTCAGCTGCTGTCAACCAAACCCCCCCAGGTCCTTCACCGTCAGGCACTTTCCAGCCACTCTGCCCCAAGCCTGGAGCATTCATGGGGTTGTTGTGACCCAAGTGCAGGACCCAGCACTTGGCCTTGTTGAACCTCATCCCACTGACCTTGACCCATCCAGCCAGCCTGGCCAGATCCCTCTGCAGACCCCCTCTGACATCCCAATCCCAATCCTGCTAGAGTCATTAGTAACAAGCATCATTCCAAACCCTGCAAGGCAGCTGTGGCTATAAACCCTGGAATGCACCATGCTAGACCTTTGCTGTCAGACTGATTTCAGACAACTCCAGCCCACGTCTCCACACCCCTGTGCAGAGACCACGAGGCATCACCCCTATTTATTTCACAAGCCTGCAAAGAAGGTTCTGCACAGGACAGACTCACAGAATGTCAGGGGCTGGAAGGGATCTCCAAAGCTCATCCAGTCCAACCCCCCTGCCAGAGCAGGATCTCCTATACCAGATCACACAGGAATGCATCCAGGTAAGTTTTGAATATCTCCAGAGAAGGAGACTCCACAACCCCCCTGGGCAGCCTGTTCCAGGCTTCTGTCACCCTCACAGGGAACAAAATTCCTCCTCATGTTTCCATGGAACTTCCTATGCCTCAGCTTCCACCACTGCGCCTTGTCCTGCCATCAGACATCACCCAGCAGAGCCTGGCTCCAGCCTCTTGGCACTCACCCTCTACATACTGATAAACATGAATGAGGTCAAGGAACACTTTGGCATTTCCACCACTTAGGTCATTTTACTTTTCAGTGAAAGCAGCAAACCCCCAGAGCAGGAGTGCAAGTCCAATGACCTTGCTGGAGGTGGCAGCCTGCCCAATTCCCCCATCCTCTGCAGCTCTGTGGTTCCTGCTCTCCAGAAGCTGCCAGCACGACCTTCAGCTGAGCCAGCTTTAGTCAGCAATCAAAGGAACGACAGAAAAAGCAATGCCTGCAGCCCTGTCCTTGCTTCTGCCCAGGCCACCTCCACCCCACCTCGCTCCCTACCCACACAAACCTGCTCAGCAGCCGATCCCAAAGCGGCGCCGGCTCAGTGACATTTTCCTTCCCGGCGTCAGGCTCTGCAGTCTCTGAGCTCAGACAGTAAGGGTTAAATTTACAAGGCAGCAATAGCTGGGGTCAGCAGACCACTGCTGCAGGTGACAGGCTGTGCAGGACCAGCTCTGGAGAGCATGGACATTCAGCCAGCATCCTCCTAGCTTCTGATGAAACCCATCCTACGCCCTCACACTAACGAGGCTGCTAATAGCTAGAGGAGGTTGATTAAGGAGCAGGGGTGGCTTACCTCACCACAGCAGAGGGCTTTCTTACCCCACCAGCTCTCTGGGGGGTTCTTCCTGAGCTGCTGGACAACTCGTGGAGCAAGCCCCTGAGCTGGCACAGTGGGAGCTTGGTGCAGAAAGGTAACCCAGAACCTCCTGCACCTTGGAGCTGCAGCAGCTCAGCAGCTGCTAAGCAACCAGCCGGAGCTATCCCTGCGGAAGCAGAAACAGCCTCCATGAGAGGGGTGGTGCCCACGGCTGGAGGCCACAACCACCATCACCATTCCCAGGGAATTCAGGCCAACCTCTGCAAACACAGCCCTGGACATCAGGGTCTTGTGCCAAAGGGTCATGGGATACAAGTGGGAATGGGACCTGCCACATTGCTCCGGGCTGTGAGTACAGGTTTGGGAGCAACACTTCATAGACTCACAGAATGGGATGGGTTGGAAGGGAACTCAAAGATCATCCAGTTCCAACCCCCTGCCATGGGCAGGGACACCTAACACTAGGACAGGCTGCTCAAGGCCTCATCCAGCCTGGCTTTGAACACCTCCAGGGAGGGAGCATCCAAAACCTCCCTGGGCAACCTGTGCCAGTGTCTCCTCACTCTCACTCTAAACAATTTCTTCCTGATCTCCAGTCTCAATCTGCCCTCCTGAAGCTCCAATTCATTCCCTCTTGTCCTGTTACCACAACCACTTGTCAAAAGTCCCTCCTCAGCTCTCCTGGAGCCCCCTTCAGGTCCTGAAAGTCTGCTCTAAGGTCTCCCTGGAGCCTTCTCTTCTCCAGGCTGATTAGCTCCAACTCTCTCAGCCATAAGGGAGGTGCTCCAGCCCCAGAGCATCATCATTATCAAGATCTCCATCCAGCAGAAAGCTATTCCAATCCACTAACATGGGAATATTTCCCACTATCCTGCAGGGGATCTTCTCAAGGATTCAAACCTTCAGTCCCAAACCTGGGTGTGACAGACTTCATAAGCCAAGCCTCAAATGAAGATTTCTGTAAGGCCATAAAACAGCTTCATGATCTTCAAGAGGAAAACCTGAGCAGTGACTTAAAAATAAAACCCCAAAGTGGCCTTTGGGAATTTGATTTGACAGCAAGGTTCACAGTGAAGAGCATCAGGAGGAAGATGGAATTCCTCACAAAGTGGAACATCTGGGTTCATTCCACACCACACTTTGACCTCTTCTCCTTTCCTCCTGCTTGCTGTGTAGGATTACAGGTCCAAGGGAAGCCTGTGAGAGTCCAGCAGGCTGCACAGAGCTCCTGGTGTTTTTATCAAAGCAAGAGGGAACATGATGCTAAAAACATGATTGGAGATTTCTGAGCTGGTGATTTCACTCCCACTGAGACAGAGATTTGAGCCTCTGTGCTGGTTTGAGGCTAACTGGAATATTTTAGTGGAGAAAATTATACTCTAGGCTGTGAAAAGGAAACACTGGTGATGTCTGCTGCACTCACAGCCTTGCTGAGATGGATAAGAAAAGAATACAGAACAAAGCTGGCTCAGACACTTGGGCTGTCCAGCTTCTGGCCTTCTCCTCTCTGCCAAGTAACCTCACTAACCACTTCCCTGCTGACCCCCCTGGCCCATCCTCCAACCTCACCTTGTGTGTAAGGCAAACCCTGGGGTAAGGTAGAGGGGGGGGGAGAAGGTGGAAGGGTGGTTGGGAGCCCCTCCTGGGGTCTCTGATGTCTGGGAGGGGAATTGTGTTTCTGTATTACCTTTACCTTGTCTATGTCTGTAACTATTCCTGTCTATTGTGTATATCTCTGCTTGTACATTGTGCTGAGCTGTAAACAGAGCTTCAGTCCTTAACTTCCATCTGGCTGAGTCTAGCCTGGGTGATTTTACAAAGTGGGGGGGGCAGGGAGCTCCCAAACCATCACAGCCTCCTATTAGTAAAACCATTACACCAGGATCATCGATCCCAAAAAGCCACTCAGGAGTCACATCCCATGAGAGGAGATTCAGAGGGACAAGGACTCCAAACAGCAGCTCCACAAGCAGCATCTCATCAAGTGGCCCAAGGAAAGGTTTGGACTGGGGAAAAAACAAACTGCAAAGGAGGGCATTTCCATGGTTTTAAACCATCCTTTGCATTTTCATTCCCACAGTAACAACAATCCACATCTGCTCCAGCAAAGCCTTGCACTGAGCAGCACAAACCCCTTAGAGGAGCTCCCTAAGCTCAAGGCCAGTTCCATGCAGGAATATTTTCAGGTGGATTTAACTGTTTGCAGCAATCAAAAGCTCACTCAGAGGCATCAAAAGGAGTCCACCTGTGCTCAATCGTTGTGAAATGATTCACTTACAACCCAAACATGCCAACATTTCCTGCTGAAGACTCACAGATCTCCTTTCCCCAGCATGCAGCAAACCTCAAAGGGCTGTGCTGCTTGACCTGCCAACATCTGTGCAGAGAGGACCTCTTTTGGGCCATCACTGCCCCTGCTTCAGTTCCAGCAGGCACAGCTTTCCTGTCCCACACTCTGCCCATGTTTGCTCTCTAGCACCTAAGCTTTATTTATTTTGAGGCAGGGACAGACCTTTTCTTCTCTGTTTCAAATGTTTATTTCCTGAGAGAATTCACAGGGATGCTCTCATCAACCTCCACCAGTGCACATGGGGAGGGAGAGCAGCAAATGAGATGAAAGTCTATGGCAAAAGTCACTTCAGTTTGACCCCACTGTAAGCAAACACCACAGATTAAATAGCTGGAAAACAGCATGGGGGTGACTTCTCCAGCTGCCTGGGTCCTGGGTTCTGGATGTTATTCCAACATGACCCTTCTGCCCTTTTTTCATTTCAAGCCACACTGGAAAATGGCTTCCAAATTTAGTCCAGACAGAACACAAAGCTGATAGAATCCATCACAATGAGTGTAGCCAGGAAATGTTTGGAAGCTGGTGGCTTTATCTAAGCTTCAGTTTGTTTACCAGAACGTCCTGGATGATTTCAGGGCTTCTGGGGTGTTATTGGAACTTTAGGGCAATGATCAATCTTTGCACATTAAAAGGAGTTTGCACTAAGGCACCATAAAGCAACCAGAGTGATTCTATGATCCTGCTTCACTTCTGGATGGATCACAGAACCACAGCAGTGTTTTGGTTGTGAGAGACCTCTCAGACCACTGAGTCCAACCAGCAACCCAACCCCACCATGGCCTCTA
>WBNM01034125.1:26583-36814 GCA_013399055.1 Ramphastos sulfuratus
GTGAGACACTGGCACAGGTTGCCCAGGGAGGTTGTGGCTGCTCCCTCCCTGGAGATGTTCAAGGCCAGGTTGGATGAGGCCTTGAGTGACCTGTGCTAGTGGGAGGTGTCCCTGCCTATGGCAGGGGGTTGGAACTGGCTGGGCTTTGAGGTCCCTTCCAACCTTCCCATTCTATGATTCTATGGATGGATTGTAAGGCAGAGATCTCAGTATATTTATGTGGTGAATCTCTAACAACCTCATTGCACAGAAGAAATCCATCTCTTTCAACATTAATTATCACCTTATCATCAATTAATTGCAATCAGCAGGAAAAATGAGGATTTAATGGAAGCCACTTCAGCTGTTCTTCACTAAAAATTGCACTTCATTCCCCTCCATGATTCCAATTAGAGACAGGAACACTAAACCCACACGTGGGACCACAAGGCTGCTCAGGAGCTGGTCTGACTGACAGCAAAGTTGTGCCAGCTGTTGGAAGCTCACCACAAACAGGTGTATGTGGCCCTCTTGGTGCTGCACAGCAATCACCCACGACCTTCCAGAGGTTTCTCTGGCACTCAGAAGAGTGGATCCATGGCCAATGGGATGAGGTAGAACCAGGTCAAGTGCTGGGTCCTGCGCTTGGATCACAGCAGCTGAGCAGGGGATTTGGAGTGAGTGATCTGCAGAGGTCCCTTCCAACCCCCACTGTGGAGGAATTCTGGGATTCACAAAACAACAGAAACTTCAAAGCTTGGCAATCACTAAAACCTTGCTGGGACATCTTTAACTAGATCAGGTTGCTCAGATCTCATCCAACCTGACCTTCTGTGCCTTGTTTTTCACTATCCTTTACTAATCTCCTTGTCCTACATTTCAGGTCCAATCAATCTGTTGTCTGGAAGTGCAGATGCTCTTCCAAGGTCCATGAACTTTATTTACATCCAAGTGGTTCAGCTTTGAATCACAGAATGTCAGGGGTTGGACAGGATTTCCAAAGCTCAGCCAGTCCAACTCCCCTGCCAGAGCAGCATCACCCAGAGCAGATCACACAGGAATGCATCCAGGCAGGGTTTGAGTATGTCCAGAGAGGAAGACTCCACAACCCCCCTGGGCAGCCTGTGCCAGGCTTCTGTCACTCTCACAGGGAAAAATTCCTCCTCATGTTTAAATGAAACTTCCTCTGCCTCAGCTTCCACCCAGTGCCCCTTGTGCTGGCACTGGGCATCACCCAGCAGAGCCTGGCTCCAGCCTCCTGGCACTCACCTGCACATCTTTATCCCCATTGCTGAGGTCACCTCTCAGCTCCTCCTCTGCCAGCAGCACAGCCCCAGCTCCCTCAGGCTCTCCTCCTAACAGAGCTCTTCCATTCCCTTCAGCATCTTTGTGGCTCTGGGCTGGACTCTCTCCAGCACTTCTGTGTCCCTCTTGAACTGGGGGGCCCAGAACTGGCCACAGGACTCCAGCTGTGGCCTCAGCAGGGCAGAGCAGAGGGGCAGGAGAACCTCTCTGCACCTCCTCACCACAGCCCTTCTAACCCACCCCAGACTGGCATTGCCCCTCCTGCCCACCACAGCACATTGCTGGCTCATGCTCACCCTCCCATCCACCAGCACCCTCACATCCTTTTCCTCTTTGCTGCCTTCCAACAGCTCAGTCCCCAGCCCACACCTGAGGTTGTTCTTTCCCAGGTGCAAGACTCTGCACTTGTCCTTGTTGAATTCCATTCAATTTCTCCCTGCCCACCCCTCAGCCTGTCCCAGCCTGGCTGGATGGCAGCACAGGCTCCTGCTGTGGCAGCCACTGCACCCAGTTTGGTGCCATCAGCAAACCTGCTGACAGTGCAATCTGTGCCCTCACCCAGGTCACTGATGAATGTATTGAACAGACCTGGTCCCAGCACTGACCCCTGTGGGACCTCACTACTTACAGGCCTCCAACTGGACTCCATCCCATTGACCACAACTCTCTGGCTTCTTTCCTTCAACCAGTTCCCAAAGCATCCTACCTCACACACTGCCTTTCTCCTGCTCAGCCACCTACACCTACCACTGCTCCTCAACCAAAGTATCTTTGCAGCCCCCAGAGCAGCTCCCCATGGAGGTGGCTGAATCCCCATCCCTGGAGGTGTTTACAGGGAGTGGAGATGTGGTGCTGAGGGACATCATTTGACACCAGACTTGGTGCTGGTTGGATTTGATGATCCCAGAGGCCTTTTCCAACTGAAGCAATCCTACGACCCTAGGAAACTGCTTTGGACTCTGTCCCAAAGGGCTGCCAACTTCCCCAAGCTGCTATTAAAAATGGATTTATGTTAAACTCCTCTATCAGGAACAAACATCAAGGCAGCTAAGAAAAACAGGAACATCCACCACAATCCTCCTCTTATTTTGGATTTGGCCCAGGGCCAGCTCTAGGAGCCATTGTAAAACAAGTCAAATTGCAAAGCTGTCCTCTGCAATGCATCAAGACTTGCTTAGTTATGGGGCAGGATTCAGTGCCTCTGCAGAATCAAGCCAACTGTGCTCTTCAATTAGTGGCTGGGCCCAGCCTTGCCTACAAAGCAACCCATGACAAGCAGAAGCTCTGCCAAGAGGCAGCACTAAGAGCAAGAAACCACAATCGCTGTCCTGTCCTCTTCAACACTGATCTTCACTCCTGCTTCAGTACAACATCATTTGGATCCAAGGAGATTGATTGAATTCAGAGCTTGCTTTCTGAAGGCAAAATGCCCAAAGGATGTGACAGGAACAAACTACCAACTCCTTGGAAAAGATTCTGCTGCTTGAAGAAACCCTTTCATGGCAGCATGTCTGGGTGAGAGGGAATTTCAGTCTCAGAAGTCATTTTTCCTCTTACTCATGGGCAACCATTGGAAAAGGCTGCCCAGGGAGTTCTCCCACTTCAGCTCTCTGTAAGTTTATAGTGAGGGAGCTGTTGTTGTCTGCTCCCTAGTCTAGAGTAATAGGATGAGAGCAAATGGAGTCCTGTGTGCAGTTCTGGAGCCTCAAAGCACAAGCAGGACATGGAAGTGTTGGAGCAGGTCCAGAGGAGGCCACCAAGATGCTGAGAGGGCTGCAGCAGCTCTGCTGTGAGGACAGGCTGCTGTGAGGAGAGTTGGGGCTCTGCAGTCTGGAGAAGAGAAGGCTTCCAGGAGACCTTGGAGTGGCCTTCCAGTATCTGAAGGGGGCTCCAGGAAGGCTGGGGAGGGACTATTGACAAGGGCTTGGAATAACAGGACAAGGGGCAATGGGTTTGAAGTGGCAGAGGGGAGATTGAAACTGGATGTTAGGAGGAAGTTGTTTGCAGTGAGGGTGGTGAGAGACTGGCACAGGTTGCCCAGGGAGGTTGTGGAGCACAGAATCACCAAATGTGATCAAAGATCACATCAAAGCCTCAAAGATCCCATTCTGTACTTCCATGCTCCACAGCCTCCCTGGAGGTGTCCAAGGCCAGGTTGGAGGAGGCCTTTAGTGACCTGTACTAGTGGGAGGTGTCTCTGCCTATGGCAGGGGGTTGGAACTGGATGATCTCTGAGGTCCTTTCCAACTTACCACTCTATGATTCTATGAAATGGCCTCAAGTTGCACCAAGGGAGGGTTGGGTTGGTTATCAGGCACAATTTCTTTCCTGCAGGAGTGCTCAGACACTGGCACAGGCTGCCCAGGGAGGTGGTGGAATCCCCATCCCTGAGAGTGTTCAAGAAACCTGTGCCCATGGCACTTAGGGACATGGTTTAGTAGCCATGGTGAGGTTGTGTTGCTGGTTAGATTGAATGATCTTAGAGACCTTTGCCAACCTTAATGATTCTATGATCAATTCACAGAATCAATTCTCTGACCCATTCAAACTTCCCCTGAAAGCTGCAGAGTAAGGGATGTTAACTATTCACTTCTCAAAGCCATTCGATCCCTTCCCCTCCCTACAGATGATGGTTCACTTTCAAAAGACCTGGAAGAGTCCCAGCTGCACCATGGCAGCACTTTGGCATCACCCAAGCTTTGAACACCACCCAACAGCCCTCCTCAGGCTGCTTGCCAGCTCCATACACTCTGCACTAACCCACAGGGGAGGTGTCACTCCGGTTTTATTTATTGCTGCTGAGAGCAGAAGGCATGGAGGAGATGACCTAAGATCAACCACTCCAGCACACAACATCAAGTGATGGATTAGCATTCTGGAAACAAGGATTTTCAGTTGCTTGCCTTTGACTAATTGAAACCAGCTCCTCCTCACCCATGAAAGGTTTCAACATCTGGGAAAAGAGGCTGAAGTTATTCGATGTGTAAAGAGCAGCTGGTCAGCTCTGGCAGTGCTTTGGGGGACTCTGAGGGATTTTCCAACACTCACAAGGCTGTGAGGTGCCTGATCCTGTGGGCAAACTTCAGGAGAAGTTGTGGATGTTGGTCTCTTGTTCCTAGTCAAGTGATAGGAAAAGAGGAGAAGGCCTCAAGTTGCACCAGGGGAGGTTTAGGTTGGACACAAGAAGAAAACTCTTTCACTGAAAGGGAGCTGTTGGGCTCTTCCCTCTAGTCTCCAGTAATGGGATGAGAGCAAATGGCCTCAAGCTGCACCCAGGGAGGGTTAGGCTGGTTATCAGGAACAGTTTCTGTCCTGCAAGAGCACTCAAACACTGGGACAGGCTGCCCAGGGAGCTGGTTGAATCCCCATCCCTGGAGAGGTTTAAAGAGGTGGTACTGGGGGACACTTAGCCCCAGCCTTGGCAGAGTTAGAGAATGGTTGCACTTGAGGACCTTAAAGGTCTTTTCCAACCAAAAAGGCTCTATGATTCTGAGTTGCTTTAGTTTACCTGCACCATCCATGAAGCCTTCCACCACCCAGGGGCTGGATTTGGTTTCCACCCTCAGCAGACCTCACCTAGCAGCCACACAGACCTCAGAAGGAATGGGTAGAGGCAAGAGACTGCAGCCAGGCTGAAGAACCTTCAGCTGAATTCATTATTTAACAAAGGACCCAACTTCTGTTCAGCAAAACCTTTAACCAACAGAAAGCAGAAAGTTCTGTGCTAAGGAAGGAGAAGCACAGTAATAGACACTCCAAAAGCAGACTTTGAGGTGGGCAGGATCCACCAAAGAGGAGAGCAGATTTTCTCTTCTTCTTTTTTGGGTTTTTTTCCCCCCTCTAAAACACACAAGCATCTAATTGTGTGCTAGGACTTAGGCCTGAGACATCTGTTTGAAGACCTGCAGCTCTTCACAGGAAGGCAGTTGGTGGCACTCACTCAGTCAACCTTCTGTAGGTGTTTGAGCTTCACTCACACCAGATGCAAGCCTTAATGCATGAAAAGCAGAAGCCTTTAAGACAAAAGCCAATCGTACAAATGCTTGCCTCAAAGCTCCTCCTGCAAGCAATTAGTGGTTTGGAGTATGGGCTAGCAGAGCTGACAGGACCAGCAAGCCATACTTTAGGCATTAGCAGTCTGAGTAAGACATCTGCTTCTGTGACAATATATTCCACTCTTTTCTCCCCACAAACCACCCAGGATGGGGAGTCCTGCCTGTTCTTCCTCCTTGGAGCCCAGTTTTTTCCTGGCATTCCCCCTGCTGCCCTTGGAAGCACTCCTCACTGCAACCACGCTCCCAGCCAGGCAGTGCTGGGTGGGGGCTGCCTTCAGAGCTTGCCAAATGCTCCTCTTCAAGGAGAAGATGGTGGGGGTTGGTCTCTTCTGCCAAGTAACTCATGGTAGGGCAAGAGGAAATGGCCTCAAGTTGCACCAGGGGAGGGTTAGGTTGGAGATTAGGAACAACTTCTTTACTGCAAGAGCTGCCAGGGACTGGCACAGGCTCCATGATCTGAGAGGTCTCTCACAACCAAAACACTGCTGTGGTTGTGGCACTTTGGGGCATGGGTTAACAGCCATGGTGGGGTTGGGTTGCTGGTTGGACTCCATGATCTGAGAGGTCTCTCACAACCAAAACACTGCTGTGGTCATGGCACTTTGGGGCATGGGTTAACAGCCATGGTGGGGTTGGGTTGCTGGTTGGACTCCATGATCTGAGAGGTCTTTTCCAACCTTAATGATTCTATGATAAGATACTGAGCTTGAATCTCCTGCAAGGCAGAGCTGGGAGATGCAAGTGGCAGTCATTTGCATAAATGTCTTCATCTAGCACATCAGAGACCTGATTCTATCAATCAAAGTCAACACAGAGCAGACACCAGTGGCTGCCTACAACAAACACCAGAACAGGGCAAAGGACTGTGCAGGCTGCACACCAACTGCTGCCCAGGGGTTGGAACAGGCTGCCCAGGGAGGTGATGGAGTCCCTGTCCCTGGAGGTGTGCAAGAAACCTGTGGCCATGGCACTCTGGGACATGGTTTGATGGCTGATGGTTGGACTGGGTGATCTTTTCCAACCAAAACAATTAACCCAGCACAGCCAGGTCACCACTGAACCTTGTCACTCAGCACCACATCTACAAGGCTGTGAAAACCCTCCAGGGACTCCATCACTGCCCTGGGTAGCCTGTTCCAGGACCTCATAACCCTTCTGGGGAAGGAGTTTATCCCAATACCCAAAACCTAAGCTTCCTGTGGGGCAACTTGAGGCTATTTTCTCTCATTCTATCACTGCATAGAATTAACCAGGTTGGAAGAGACCTCCAAGCTCATCCAGTCCAACCTCTCACTTAGGAGAAGAGACCAAACCCCACCTCACTATGGCTTCTTTTCCTCCAGGCTGAACACCCCCAGCTCCCTCAGCTGCTCCTCACCAGGCCTGCCCTCCAGACCCTTCATCAGCTTTGTTGCCCTTCTCTGGACCTGCTCCAGCATCTCAATGTCCATCTTGGAGTGACCTGAAAAAACAAACCCAGGCTTCAAGGTTTGGCCTCACTGCTGCCCAAGGAGAGGGGCATTATCCCTGCCCTTGTCCTCCTGGTCACACCATTCCTGATACAAGCCAGGGTGCTGGTGGCCTTCTTGGCCTCCTGGGCACATCCTGGCTCATCTCCTGCTGGTTGTCAGCTAACACCCCTAGGACCTTTGCTGCCAGGCAGTTTCCAGCCAGCCTGTTCCAAGCCTGGAGCAGCCTGTCCCAAGCCTGGGGTCACTGTGCCCCAAGTGCAGGACCCAGCACTTGGCTTCATTGAACCTCATCCCATTAGCCTCAGCCCATCCATCCAGGCTGGCCAGAGCCCTCCCTGGATTCTACCCTTGCCTGTTTCCTACACAAACCCCAGACTCTAACATTCTTTAGAGACATTTTCCTCCCTGGCAAAAACACACCTGGCATTCAGTCTGCACACTGGAAAAGTGCAAACTCCAAACATGATTCCTTTTCCCTAAAATCTTTCCTCAGATTTCAAGCACTTGCAGAATTGTTCCACCCCTTCCTTCTTTTATCATGGAAAGGACTTTTGTCTGCTTTTACTGTAGCAACAGCAATCCTTCAACAGCAGCAACTGATCATGTCCTGAAAGTGATCTAGAAATTCAAGTTAAACCATCCATGGCTCTAAAAAAACCCCAAACCAGACCAGATCCTCCTCCCATCAGCTCTTTCCAAGATCATGCAACTCCCTCACTCTGTCTTTTTGCCTGTTTTGGTGTTTACATCTGTTCCAAAAGCTCCAACAAATCCAAGCTTTCCACTTCTCTGAAACACTTGGAACACCTCTCTCTACATTCCCACTTCTTCTTAACAGCTAATAAACTGCATTCATATTTCTGTTGAGGTCTCTAAGTAGAAGAAAAGCTGAACAGAGACTTAACCCCCCCCCCCCAAACCTCACACAAAGCTTCTATTTCACAAGCTGACTTGCAGCAGAAATGTGTCACAAATACAACTCCAAAACCCCCTCCCCCTTTTTTTCCCCCCTCCCTCAAACCTTATCTGCTTTGCAAAACAGGCATCAAACCCAATAATTCTCTTTACACCACTGAAATGATCCTTACAGATGGGAAAGAGTGGGATAAGATTTCCCTTCGCCTGAGCACTGAGCCAAACCCAGCTGAGACTGTGAAACTCTAAGGCTGAAAAGCTTTGGGGTTGTTGTTTGCTACAGAGTGAAATGACAAAGGAAATGTCTTGTGATGGACCACACCACACAGAGCTTCTACCAGTGCAGCCCAAAGTGGCCAAGGCAACAGCATCCAACCCCAAAACTGGCAGGTTTAGCCTAGTTTCTTCCTGGTCTCTAATCTAAGATGGCCAGAGTGGGCTAACAGCCTCACTTCTTCAACTCACAAATGGCTTAGCATCATAGAATGAGTTAGGTTGGAAGGGACCTCAAGGATCAGCCAGTTCCACCCCCCTGCCATAGGCAGGGACACCTCCCACTAGAACAGGTCACTCAAGGAGTCATCCAACCTGGCCTTGAACCCCTCCAGGGAGGGAGCAGCCACAACCTCCCTGGGCAACCTAAGGGGTTTAATGCAAAAGAGAAGAGTTTGGGCAACTGGGGTGTGCTGGGTGGTAAGAAGATGCCCAGGCTGCTAGAGACTAAAGCCAGGAGCAGGATGAAATCCTAGGAGAGGAGATGGTGGGCACCTAAGGGGTTGGTTTAATGCAAAAGAGAAGAGTTTGGGCAACTGGGGTGTGCTGGGTGGTAAGAAGATGCCCAGGCTGCTAGAGACTAAAGCCAGGAGCAGGATGAAATCCTAGGAGAGGAGATGGTGGGTACCTAAGGGTAACCTAAGGGTAATGCAAAAGAGAAGAGTTTGGGCAACTGGGGTGTGCTGGGTGGTAAGAAGATGCCCAGGCTGCTGGAGACTAAAACCAGGAGCAGGATGAAATCCTAGGAGAGGAGATGGTGGGCACCTAAGGGGTTGGTTTAATGCAAAAGAGAAGAGTTTGGGCAACTGGGGTGTGCTGGGTGGTAAGAAGATGCCCAGGCTGCTGGAGACTAAAACCAGGAGCAGGATGAAATCCTAGGAGAGGAGATGGTGGGATGGAGGAGTCTGTGACCACTGGTGCCAAAAATCTGTGGTTGGCTTCATGGCCAGAAGTCCAAAATTTTGGCCTGAAAGAATCCTTGGACTGACCTGGAACACAAAAAGAGACTTTTAGCCCTGGGCTAATGGGGAAAGAAGCTGAGGTTGATCTGAGCTTCAAGATCATCCAGCTCTGACCTCCTTGCCATGGGCAGGGATACTTCCCACTAGAACAGGTTGCTCAAGGCCACATCCAACCTGGTCCTGAACACCTCCAGGGACCAATGTGATCTTTGATCACATTGGGTGCTTCTGTGCTCCACATCCTCCCTGGGCAACCTGTGCCAGTGTCTCACCACCCTCACTGCAAACAACTTCATCCTAACATCCAGTTTCAACCTTCAACCCTCATCCTGTCATCTTGAAGCTTTTAAAGTGAGCCTCAGTTACCAGAATTCCTTTGCTGTGTGCCCATCAGAGAAACTAAGGAGGGCTCCTGGCAGGCTGCTGTGCAGCAGGATGAACACCAAGGCTGGCAGGGAGCCAAAAGGTGAGCAACATGAAATCTGCTTTACAGTTTTTCCTCCCTCCTGCAATATTTTTTTGGCCTGATACAGCTGGGCCCTGCCAAAACCTCTCTCCCCCCACTGCACTATCATTCCATGAGCTATTTCACACCTTCCCATACAAACCCTACTGTGGGGCCAAATCCATCCAGACACTGTTGGTATCCAAGTCATGACGGAATGGAATCTTTCCCTGGACATTAAGAGAGGCCAGGGGATGTCAGGGGTGAAGCATCTCCATGGTAGAAATGCTGCTCAGCTGTGCAGCTCCTTCCCCTGCCTTTCCCTTCATTGAATCCAGATGCCACAAGTTCCTCAGCTTTTAAGTAGCTGAGAGATGGGGACATGGATGGACCTGCAAGAGGTGAATCACAGTTTTGGGGTGGGGAGAAGTTTCAGCTAGCCAGAAGGATGACTTCTAAAAGAAAGCAGAAGAGGAAAAGGTGATCAGTTTTATGCCCAGCCTTTAAAGGCAAGAGGCCAACTCCCAGTACCCTCATTTCAGTTGATTAATGGTGAAGAAAAAACAAAAAGTAGCAGAAGTCCTCAGCAGCTGGGCTTGACCCATTGGGCAACCAACAGCAGCAGCAGCTGGGATGGACTCAAAAGGTCCTCAAGCAGTTGGGTTCAACCTACTAGAAAGCCAAAGTGCTCAGCAGCTGGGCTGGACTCTGGACAAAAAGGGTCCTCAGCAGTTGAGTTCAACCTATTAAACAATCAAAGTCCTCAGCAGCTGGGCTGGACTCTCGACAATCAACAGGTCCCCAGCAGTTGGGTTTAACTCACTG
>WBNM01034127.1:1096-12558 GCA_013399055.1 Ramphastos sulfuratus
CCTTCAGGACTGTTGCATTCAGACGACCTCTGCGCGTGAGGCTCAGCAGATTGCTTCTCATGTCCTGGCTGATGAGTGAGGTCTGGCAGCAGAGTTCCCCTCTTGTGCCTGGGCACACATCCTGTGAAGCTGCAGAGCTCTCCTCAGCTGGTGTGGATCAAGCATTGGGAAGTCTTCTCCTGGCTTTTGGAACTTCTAACGTTAGACAGCAGACCTGCAGGGTAACTGCCACCCTCAGCAGGGTTTGTGTTTGAACAAAACTGAAACCTAAAGCCCTTCAGCCTTGGGGACCAGTTCTTGGGGCTCTTATTTTGTTTTGCTTCCATGAACCTCATTCTCTAACCTCCTTGCTGTGGAAGGGAGCAGCTGAGGCCACTGCTCCCACCCCCCTGCACAGCTTTGGTGGCAGCAGTGCCTGGGGCTGTGTAGCCACTGTGGCTGTGAGGGGCTGGAGGCCACAGCTTGCTGGCTGTGACTGGGCTGTGACAGCCCCAAGCCAACCCTGAGGAGTTCAACAAGGCCAAGGGCAAAGTTCCTGCAGCTGGGTCAGGGCAATCCCAAGCACAAATCTAGGCTGGGTGAGGAGTGGATTCAGAGCAGCCTTGAGGAGAAGGACTCAGAGGCCTTGGTGCATGAGGTGCTTGATATGAGCTGGCAGTGGGCACTGGCAAGCCCAAAAAGCCACCTGTGTGCTGGGCTTCAGCAANCTGAACAACTAAGGCTAGTGGGAGGGGTCCCTTGCCCATGGCAAGGGATTGGACCTGGATGATCTTGAGGGTCCCTTCCAACTCAACCCATTTTGTGATTCCATGTACAGGAGGGGGTTCCCTGGCAGCTGCCCAGAGCAAGGGGTGCAGGTCAGGCGGTGCAGACAGCTGCAGGAGGCAGAGCTGGGTGCACAGGGACGTGTTGCAGGGCTGGGGTTGGATTGGAGCCATGGAAAGGTGAGCATTAGGGGGATGAGGCAGGGCATGCAGGACCAGGTGCTTAGATGTGATGGAGGAAGCAACTCCTTGTGCCTGTCTCCCTCAAGAGGTTTGTGTTCAGGGTGATCTTAGGGCCCTGTGAGTTGAGAATTGGAGCTTTTGTGGTGCAAGGGGAAAGCACTGATGTTTGGGAATGCCCTTCAGCAGCTGGCAACCTGCAGTTCCCTGTTGATGTTTGCAGGATGATGTGAGTGAAGTGCTGAGGTTCAGCATCCCCAGGGTAGCTGCAGTGGGTTAGATGCTGGGGGTTAGATGCTGGCTTGGGAGAGCAGCAGCAGGCAGAGCCTGGGGGACCTGCAGGCAGGGAGTGGGTTCCAAACAACATTGCCCCTGTGGGGCTTAGTGGGTTTTGCTGGCTGCAGGTCTTAGATATCTCCTGGCAGCACCGTGGTGAGGTGCCAGGCTGTGGTTAGGGCAGTGAGGGAAATGGCACACGGAGAGCAGCAGCCTGGGCGGCTGGCAGCCTCGCCAGGGGGTGGTTTGTTTTCCTTGGTGGAGACATTCCAAGGAAGCTAATTTGCACAGAAGCTGGTGGATATGAGCTGCACCCAGAGAAGGTGGAGCTGGTTCTAGTTCTGGTTTGTTCAGGATCCTACCACAGCCTCAGAATTGCCTCAGGGGCTGGCACTGGTGGAGATTCTCACCACACAGACAGGCAGGAGCAGCCTGGAGGAGCTGCGACCTGCACCCAGCTATTGCCCTGCACTGCCAGCACTCAGCCTTAGTCTTGCCTGTGGCTTTGATCCGAGTACTTCTTTGTCTTGCTGTGGGTTCCCTGTCTGCACAAATGTCTGCCCTGGCCACAACACCTCAGCCTGCAGAGCAGAGCTGGGCACCCTCTAGCTCCCTTGGCTTCTGCCTGCTCCTGCTGGGTACAGCTTCTGGTGCAGGAGCAGTGACCCAGCCTGGTCTCTGCAGTCCTGAGCAGGGGAAGGAGTTTTGAAACCCCTTTTGCCCTTTGGATGATCCAAACTGGATCCCAAATCTTGTTGCAGTGCCTGAGAACTGACAAGGAGGATCTTTGCTGAGGGCTCTGCCTTTGGAGCCATGGAGAGGCAGCAGCTGCTCTGCAAGGAACCAGTTCCTCTGCCTGCACGTGTTTGGGTTTTGGAGCCCTGGTGCAGAACTTGCTCTTCTGAGCCAACTTTCCACAAGCAGGGTTTGTTTTTCTTCAATTTGAGTAATCTCTGCAAACTCAGTCCTTTGTATCCTGGGCCTGCTCAGAAGCTGAGGACACAAAACATTGCTGAGAAAAGACTTCTGATTTATTTGCTCATGCCTGGCTGTGGCAGCAGTGGGGACATGGGTAACAAACCTCAGCTCTCAGAGGCTTCTTGTTTTTTTCAAATGAGAACAACAAAAAAAAATATCTATCTCCAAGGAATGGGCTCAGCAATCACAGCTGCCCAGAAAACCCCCAGTCTGAACCACACACAAGCAGTGTGTGGTTCAAACCAGCTGCTTGGGTCCTGAGTCCCACTCCAGATTGTTGGTGTTCTGCTGGAACGCTGATTTGGGTTGGCTGAGCTGTTGGCAGTTGTGGGAGAAGGCTGCATGCTGATGAGCTGAGCCTTTGGGGAGCCAGGAAAGGGCCTGGCTTGGCTGGACAGAGTGGTTGTGTTCAGCTGGGTATGGAATAGGAGCTGGAGTGCACTACAGATGTTGTCTTTGGACTTCAGCTACTTCCTCTGTAGCTGCAGCCATGAAAACCTTGCTGTGGGTCTGCTCAGTCGCTTTGGGTTCCACCCTGGGATGGACCCTGACAGAGCAGGGACACAAAAATGAGCAGGGGGTTGGAGCAGCTCTGCTACGAGCACAGGGGGTGTGCAGCCTGGAGAGAAGGCTCCAGGGAGACCTAATGGTGACCTTCCAGTGCCTGAAGGGGCTACAAGCAGGCTGCAGAGGGACTGTTTGCAAAGGCCTGCAGGGACAGGGAGAGGGCAATGGCTGCAAACCAGAGCAGAGCAGATTGAGATTGGCTGTGAGGAACAAGTTCTGCACCAGGATGGGGCTGGAACACTGCAACAGGTTGCCCAGGGAGGTGGCTGAGGTTCTGTGCCTGGAGATATGTTCAAGGTGAGGCTCAGACCAACCTGATGTAGTGGAGGGTGTCCCTGCTGAGTGCAGGGGTTGGACTGGATGCCCTTTGGAGGTCCCTTTCAACCCACCCCATTCTGTGATTCCCAACAGCTCGCAGCAGCCAGCAGCTGGCAGGGGAGGCCATTTCCATCTACCCCAGGGCACAGACAGGCTGCCTGTGTCTGTCAGATGTGGAGCACAAAGAGCCTCAGCAGAAAGGCTCCCAGGACACAGGCAGCCAGGGCAGTTCTCTTCCAGTGCACCAAGCAGAGCTTTTTCCTCTGGGCTTCCAAATAAATAACATGCTGGCTGAACAAATGGCCCTGACCTCTTCATTAAGAGCATGGCTCTGCTCATGCCTGCCTCCGTGAGAGGCTTTGAAACTGTAAGATCTGAACTTGCAGAGCAGCTGACTTCAGTCATTCCAATCACATTCATCATCTTACTTTTTGCTCTCCTCCAAGCTACACAGCTCACAGTTTTTGCTGCTTTTAAAAGCAGAGCAATAAGCAAAGCCACTTCAGCCCTGTGTGCTCCTTGCAGAGGGACAGGGAGAGGCTGGGCCAAGGCAGTGCTGGGTCTGCTAAATTCATTTTTGAAGCTGATAGAAAGACTCCAGCTTGGTCCAGTGGGGATTGACCTGCCCACAAGCTCAAACCTACTCTCCAGGGAGACCTCAGAGCAGCCTTCCAGTACCTGAGGGGGCTCAGGAGTGCTGGGGAAGGACATTTGACAAGGGCTGGGAGTGCCAGGATGAGGGACAATGACTTTGAGCTGGGAGAGGGAAGAGTGAGAGTCGAGATGAGGGAGAAATTGTTGAGGGTGAGGATGGGGAGAGACTGGCACAGGCTGCCCAGAGAGGCTGTGGCTGCCTCCTCCCTGCAGGTGTTCAAGGCCAGGCTGGATGAGGCCTTGAGCACCCTGTGGTGGTAGAGGTGTCCCTGCCCATGGCAGGGGGTTGGAGCTGGATGAGCTTTAAGATCCCTTCCAACCCAACGCTTTCCATGAGTCCATGGATCCTCCTGTTTGGATGTAGAGCAAGGGCTGCAAATCACAGAACCACAGAACGCTTGGAAGGGACCTCTGAAGGTCATCAAGTCCAACCCCAAGTGATCAAGACAGTGACCAAGAGCAGCTTTGCTAAAGAGATTGGGAACTTTTCTGCTAGAAATTAGAAACTGCTCTGAAATGGGAGGGGCTGGGACCCAAGCTGGGGGGTGCCAGCAGCAGGGAATGGCTTTGTCCCTCTGAGTACAGCCCAAAGGGAGCCGCCCTGACGGACCCAGCCCTGGGTTGTGTAAGGATTGCTTCATGTCCCCATCCTGAGAGCACTTCTGCTGGCCCAGCTGGCTGCTTGCAAGGCCTTCAGCATCGTGTTCCCATCGTGGTGCTTTGTTTGCTTCCTCTGCAGGCTGCTCGAGCCTGCAGCCAGGCCCAAGCCCCTCTTCTCTTTGGCTGTTTTAGTTTGATTTAGGCTTAGCTGAACCCAAGGAAGCTGCAGTTTCGTGGCAGTGTTTGCCTCTGGTTGTGCACAAGGATCTCCAAATCAAAAAGCATTTCCTTGGATCAGACTGGGGGGGGGTGGTGTTGGTTTGCTTCTAGAACTCCAGGAGATGGAGACTGAAGATTTCCCCTCCCTATATCCCTTGCATTTACCAAACATTTCCTATTTCTTTGGGAAATGTTGGGGTATATTTTCTTGGTTTGTTCATGATTTTGTTGTTTGACTTTTTTTCCTCCCCCCCTCCAGACCTTTTTTCGTTGCTTTCCTTTGAACTTCCTGGGTGGGTTTGTTTCTCTCTTGCAATGTAAGCACAAGGATGAGACCCCAGAGCAGCTCTGCTCTCCCAGTGCTGCTGCTCAGGGATTTCTCTGCCTGCCTTACATAAGCCCAGCCCTGTTTACAGACACAGGGAGTTTGGTCTTTCCCAGCAGGACGATGCTGTTGGCTGGTGTTCAGCTGGTGACTAATTGTAAGCCCAGCTCTTTACTTCTGCACAGCTGCCTCGTAGGGACCAGGCTAAAGGAGCTTGGAGAGCATGAAGGGGGGTTTCTGAATTTGCAAAGCAAGCTCTTGGGACTGAGAAAACCCCTGCCAGGGAGGACCAGAGCTCGGGTGAGCTGCTGCCTTCCTTCAAAGGCAGAGAGTTCTCCTGTCTGCACCAGGCTCTGCTGAGCCATGTCCTGCTGGGCTTTGCCCCTGCCTCTTCTCCCTGCTTCTTGCTTCAGCTGCTGGTTCCTGGTGCTGGGTGAATTGCAGAGGTGCTGCAAACTGCCTGCTGTGCTTCTGCTGTTTGCCCTTGGCCGTTACACAACTCACCACTGCTCTGAGCTGCTGAGAGGCAAAGGAGGAGATCTGAGCTGCTGCCCTTTCCCTGCAGCTCAGGGAGGCTTGGCAGGGCTTTTGGGTGGTTGATGCCCACACATCCCCTGTTGGGATGATCCACGTGGGATGTGGAAAGGGAAATGTGTGTGCTTCTCTCTGCAGAACTAGAAGAGTGGGAAATGAAAGATGGGGCAGGAGGGAGCATTTTGGAGGTCGCTGGACAGGCTTTAGAGGGCTCTGAGAGCACAGCAGAGGGCAGAGCCTCCCTGGGCTGGCCGAAGAGCTGTGTCCAGGTGGAACCTTGCAGCTTTGCAGAGGGTGTGAAGCTGAGTTTTCAGAGTGGCTCTGCTCAACACAGCCCCCCCGGGGCTGCTGCTGGCCTTCCCCAGCTCTGCCTTGGCCTGCTGGGTTTGAGAGGCTCCAGCAGGTTCAAGGGTGGGTACCAGGAATTCTCTCTGGGAAAGGCAAATTTGCAATTCTGACGCTAAATTATGTAAGTAGGACACTCGGAGCCTTAATGTTATGGTGAGGCAGCCTCACAAAGCCTATTAAAGGGGATAGAGGACTGGCACAACTCGTGCCTCTTGAGGGCCTGGGGTGCCACCTGCCCGAGCAGGGTGGCAGTGTGTGTGTGGGGGGGGTGGGGGCCGCGTTGGGCAGCTCAGGGTCCTGCAGTCTGACCACGGTGCCATTCCCACAGGTCTCAGTGCTACCGGTGCCGGCCCCCGGGGCAGAGGGGCCCGGAGCTGCCATGACGACTGGCGACTGCTGCCACCTGCCAGGCTCCCTCTGCGACTGCCCTGGCAGCGCTGCCCTGGCCAAGGCGGTGGAGGACGCCGACATCGGCCGCCCGCACTACGTCACCCAGGTCAGCAGCAAGGACGGGAGGCTGCTCTCCACCGTCATCAAGGCGCTGGGAGCCCAGAGGTGAGGCTGCCCCTTCCCTGCCTGCCTGCTCCTTGCGGTTTGTGGGTCTGGAGGGTCCAGGGCACGGCAAAGACTGCACCGTGGAGGAGCTCACCGAGGAGCTTGGGGTGAAATGTGCTTAGCCAGATGCTTCCAGAAGGCCCCAGCCCTGCCCTGGGCTGAGCCCCGGCAGCAGCAGGGGTAGGGAGGGGATTCTGCCCCTCTGCTGTGCTCTGCTGAGACCCCCCCTGCAGGGCTGGGGCAGCTCTGGAGCCCTCAGCACAGCACAGACAGGGACCTGCTGCAGCAGGGCCAGAGGAGGCCACAGCAGTGCTGGCAGGGCTGGAAGGGCTCTGCTGGGAGGCCAGGCTGAGAGAGTTGGGCTTGGGCAGCCTGCAGGAGAGAAGGCTGCAGGGAGCCCTTCTGGTGGCCTTGCAGGGCTCAAAGGCAGAGCAGAAAGCTGGGGACAGACTTCAGAGCAGGACCTGTTGGGACAGGACAAGGGGGGATGGTTTGGAACTGAGAGAGAGAGATTTGGACTGGAGAGAAGGGAGAAATGTTTGGCACTGAGGGTGGTGAGAGCCTGTCCCAGGTTGCCCAGAGAGGTGTGAGCTGCCCATCCCTGGCACCATTGCAGGTCAGGTTGTTTGAGGCTCTGAGCAACCAGTTGCAGCTGTCCCTGCTGGCTACAAGGGGTTGGACTGGATGAGCTTTAAAGGTCCCTTCCCACCCAACCCATTCTTTGGTTCCCAGGCCTCTCCCTGTGGGAGCTCACTCCAGTCATGTGCTGCTGGGTCCAGACTCCTGTGTTCATCAGAACTCTGCAGCCTGGAGCCACTCCAGCATGAGGCATCACAGGTGGCCTCCACCAAGTCCTAGCTGAACAGCAGGGTAGCAAGGGCAGTGCTGTGGTGTCACTTTTGAGCTCTTTACTCCCAGAAGGACATTGAAGACCTGGAGCAGGTCCAGAGAAGGGCAACAAAGCTGGGGAAGGGTCTGGAGAACAGGGATGGGGAGGAGCAGCTGAGGGAGCTGGGGGAGTTTAGTGTGGAGAAGAGGAGGCTGAGAGAGACCTCATTGCTCTCTGCAGCTCCCTGAGAGGAGGCTGCAGGCAGGTGGGGGTTGGGCTCTGCTCCCTAGGATCAGGGAATAGAAGGAGAGGAAATGTCCTGGAATTGTGCCAGGGGAGAGTTAGGTTGGAGCTGCAGAAATATTTGTTTGCTGCCAGAGGGGTCAGACACTGGCACAGGCTGCCCAGGGAGGAGGTGGAGTGCCCATGGCTGGAGGGGTTCCAGAACCCTGTGGCCATGGCACTTGGGGCCATGGTTTGGTGCCCATGGTGGGGTTGGGTTGCTGCTTGGACTGGATGATCTGAGAGGGCTTTTCCTATCCAGCTGTTCCTGTAACTGTGCTGCTGCTGAATGGCTGCAAGTGGAGCACAGCTCCTCTGTCACGGTGGGTGTGGAGTAAAGGTCTGGTGTGGATTTGCAGCCCCAAGGAGAGGCAGGAGCTGGCAGTGCCCAGTTGTGGCTAGAGAGGATGTGTGGCATCTTCACTTGCTCTGCCCCTTCCTGATGTGGCTTCCTCTGGTGTGCTTTGAGCTTCCAGAGCAAAGGGCACTTGGCTGCATGGCTCAGCCCAGCCTGTGGGGCTGCCTCACAGCTGCTGTGTTGTCAGTGAGCTGGGGCAGGTGCTGCTGAGTGCCAGAGCAGGGCCTGCAGGCATGAGGGAGGAGAGCAGAGAGCAAGGGGAGAACCCAGGCCAACCTCTCTGCTGCAGTGAGCAAACCTGGAGCAGGTCAGGAGAAGTGTGAGAGGACCTGAGCCTGCTCCCTGCAAGCAGTGAGGCTGGGTGGGAAGTGCAACTCCTTAAGCTTGTGGAGGTGTAAATATTGCCTGGGAGTGCAGAAGGAAAACACCACAGCAGGACTCCCCCTGTGTGTCTGGGCTGCTTGAAGAGTGTGGCCAGCAGGTCAAGGAAGGGTCTCCTTCCCCTCTACTCTGACTTGGTGAGACCACATCTGGAGTCCAGTTCTGGGCTCCCCAGTTCAAGAGGGACAGAGAGGTGCTGGAGAGTGTCCAGTGGAGGCTGTGAGGGTGCTGAAGGGCCTGGGGCAGCAGTGTGATGGGGAAAGGCTGGGAGCCCTGGGGCTGGGCAGCCTGGAGAGGAGCAGGGATCTGAGCAGTGTCTAAATATCTGCAGAGTGGGGGTCAAGAAGGGGCCAGACTGGGCCAGGCTCTTTTCAGTGGTGTCCTGTGCCAGGACAAGGAGCAGTGGATACAAACTGGAACCCAGGAGGTTCCACCTCAACATGAGGAGAAGCTTCTTTGGTGTGAGGGTGCTGGAGGCCTGGAGCAGACTGCCCAGAGAGTTGTGGAGTCTCCTCTGGAGACTTTCAAGCCCCACCTGGATGTGCTCTGTGTGCCCTGCTCTGGCAGGGGATTGCACTCAGTGCTCTCCAGAGGTCCCTTCCAACCCCACCACTGTGTCTGCATGAGACACCAACTCCTTTTTGGTGGTGATAGGTTTGGTGTCACCAGCACTCAGCAAAGGGAAGCCAGCAGCAGTGTGACTGTGTGGGACACAGTCACAGAGTCACAGAATTGTTGGGGTTGGAAAAGCCCTCTGAGGTCATCCAGTCCAACCAGCAACCAGACCACCATGGCCATTAAACCATGTGCCCAGGTGCCAGGTCTCTCTGGGCTGCTGGGAAGCCATTTGAGGGTGTGTGGGTGGGAGTGTGGCAGCCCCCTGCCCTCTGCACAGGAAGGAAGGAAGGAAGGAAAGTGCAGACTGATAAGAAGGTTGTGTTGGTTGTGGGTTTTTTTCTTGCACTGTCAGCAAATTTTTCCCTTCTGGATTGCTTGCTGGTGGGCAGGGTTATGTGAATGCTCTGGAAACATGAACCTTCTCACACAGGAAGAGGAGGGATGAGATAGCTTACAGATGCTTGTCTGAGGAAATCACAGATGGGTGGGAGCAGGGGAAGGCTCTTTTGGTCAGTCCCTGTCCCTGTGGCTGCAGTTTTGTCCCTCCCACACAGCACTGAGCTGTGGTGGCAGAATTCTGAGAAGAAGGCAGTTCTGGAGGACATCTACTCCAGCCTTCCTTTCAGAGCAAAGTTGACTTCCCAGATGGATCAGACTGCCCAGGGCTTTGTCCAAAGTAGTTTACAGTATCTCTGAGGATGGAGTTTCCACCACCTCTCCAGACTCCTGTTGCAGGGATTGTCCCATCACAGAATCACAGAATATTAGGGGTTGGAAGGGACCTCTGGACATCATTGAGTCCAACCTCCTGCCAGAGCAGGGCAGGTCACACAGGAACACATCCAGGTGGGGCTTGAAAGTCTCCAGAGAAGACTCCACAGCCTCTCTGAGCAGCCTGCTCTAGGCCTCCAGTACCCTCACACCAAAGAAGCTTCTCCTTATGTTGAGGTGGAACCTCCTGGGTTCTAGCTTGTACCCCTTGTTTCTTGTCCTGTCACTGGGCACCATCAAACAGAGCCTGGCACCTTATTGGCCCCACCCCTCAGATCTTTCTAGGCATTGCTCAGATCCCCTCTCAGCCTTCTCCAGACTAAGAAGTCCCCTAAACAAAAGGCAAAAAGTGAGGAGGGGACGAGGGGCAGTGGCTTTGCAGGGGTTTTGGTGTGGGTCATTGCTTCACAGCCCTAAACCTGATTTAAAAGTCCAATTAGACTGAAAGCTGCTCAAAAATGGTTGAAAGTGGTAGGGATCTCCTTGTGGTGCACCAGGAGAGGTCTTTTTTCTCTCCTTCAGTGAGCTGCTGTGCACCTTCTTCCTGGCTCTTCTCTTCCCTTCCTCTCCCACCAGCACACTCCTGTTCCTTGCTCTGCTTTGGTGTCCTCCCCTGGCTTCCTGTGCTGTCTGGGAGTGCAGAGAGCTGTCTGGGAGTGCAGAGAGCTCTGCTGCTTGAAGGTTGCAGGTTGCTGCTCATAGCTGTGGAGCTGCAATCCCACAGACTGCTCTTGCAGTGGGGCAGGTGTTGCAGTGTGATGGGGGAGGGCAGCTGAGACCAGCAGCATGGGGAAGGTGCAGCTGATGCAGCTCACCTGGATTTTGAGAGGGTGTGCAGCTGGGAAGTAAAGATGCTCCTTGCTCACCTTCCCTCCCACCCCCACACCTGCACAGCTCTGGATGTGGGAGCAGTTGTTGTGTGACAGCAGTGACTGCTTGGAAGGTGGGAAAGGAATCTCAGAATGACAGATTGTAAGGGGCTGGAAGGGACCTCAAAAGATCAAAAGGAAGGAGACGTTAGTGAGGGGCCCAGGGAAGGTGACCCTGCACTGGGCCCCTGCTGCCCAGTATTTCACTCCTAAATGATCTGGGTGAATGGAGACCACTGAGAGCTGAGCTGAGCTGCTGAGAGCTGTAAACTTCACTGCCCAGAGCCACTGGAGGTCTCCCAGGCAGCTAAGGACATCCTCGTTGTGGGACTTTCAGATGTGGCACCTGGGCAAGCGTGCACCTTTGTGTGCCAGCTGGGATGCCCTTGGACCTCAAATATCCCTGGAAGCCTGAGCTTAGGGACCTGAACCTTGCTGGAAATGGCTGCAGGCTGAGCTGATGGCTGCAGCAGGGATGCAGATGAAGAACAAGAGTCCAGGGCTTGCAGAAGACCTCGTGGGTTTGGGGCAAGGAGGTGCTGGGCTTGTGGCAGGTACCTGCAGCAGTGATCCAAATCCCAGAATCATGGAATGGCCTAGGCTGGAAGAGACCTTGGAGATCATCTAACCCAACCCCCTTCCATGGACAGGGACACCTCTCAACTAGCCCAGGTCACTGCAGGCCACATCCAGCCTGGCCCTGAACATCTCCAGGGAGGGAACATCCACAGCCTCTCTGGACAATCCATTCCAGAGTCTTGCCACCCTCATAGTGAAGAGTTCCTTCCTGAGGTCCGATCTAGACCTGTTCCCCTTCAGTTTAATCCAAGGCAAACGATGTTGAGCTTGAGGCAAGCAAGGAAGAGCAGGACAGTCACTGCAGCAGGCCCCGGAGTGCCCGCAGCCATCCTCGGTGTGCCTGCAGCGCTCCCCGGAGTGCCCGCAGCCATCCCCGGTGTGCCCGCAGCTGTCCTTGGTGTGCCCACAGCCATCCTCGGTGTGCCTGCAGTGCTCCCCGGAGTGCCCGCAGCCATCC